>JAQFVV010012655.1:0-307832 GCA_028023455.1 Epiperipatus broadwayi
TGTTTTTGTTTTTCATATATATATATATTAAAAATGAAAATGTAATTATTACTAAAATTGTTATTATCAAAAATTTATTTACAGATTAAAGATTATTTATGCAAACAGTTTGTAAAAGGCTTATTTTAAAACTAAAAAGAACCAACCAGAATAATGTTTTCTTTGAAAACATTTATTTGTAAAAATACAACTCTTAAAAAGTTTGTTACAACATAGCAGAAACAATTTCTATTAGCCAAACATAGAATTACCTTTGTAAAATAATAAAGTAATTACTTTTTTCAATTTTAATAACAATAAATGAGTCTAAATTTATATTAATATTAATAATACAAAATTAAATTATCTCATATTTTATTCTATTAAAATTTTAAATGAACCAATTTGTGTAATGTCTATTTATTATTTTGTTTTACTATTTTTTGAATAGGTATTTTTTTACAGAAATGCCAATATCCATTATTAAAGTTAAAAATCCCATTTAAAAACTCCATTTAAAAATTAGTTTTACATGTTTAAAACATCAAATATTAACTTTTAAAATGTCTATTACTTGAAATTTTATATTTGCAATAAATAATATTAAGATTATCAATCTAGAAAAAAGATTTAACTGTGAAAACAAATTGTTCTAATATGAGGAATATTTAATAAAGAATTTTTCATATCCTATTCAAAATAAACACAGGATTAGCTTTCAGCTAAATATATTAACAAAAAATTATGGACTTTTTTATTATTTTTAAAATCAGTATTTATTTTAAATATGTACTAACATTTTGTAATTCTTTTAGCATTACTCCTAGAAAATAATTAATTATGTGAAATACTGTACATCAAATTTGGAAAGGATAATAAAGAAAAAATAAATGTGGCGCTTTTTCCATAAACCAAAGAAATCATGAACCAGCATTCATACAAAAATGACTGCTCAAATATCATAAAATTTGTGAATTTTAATAGACATTTCATTTGTTGATTCAATTTTTTCTTTGGATGGTGCACATTTAAAGTTGCATTGTTAGCTATAGTCTAGTTCATAGCTTGGCTACATTTATTAAATCTCTCATTTTAAATTTTGCTTTCTTAATACATATAACCTACATTTTAGAATATAAATAAACTGAATATTGTTTTCCTATTTAAGCCTTATAACATTATCATTCAAATGATATGGAAAATAAAGTAAGAATAAATTCATAAGATATCTATAAATAAATACTTTGGGTTTTTGTCCCTGAAAAGAATCATTTATTTTATGAAATCAATTATCCACTTATGAAAATAAGTATATAATATTAATATATTTAAATATATAACAAATATTAAAATGAAAAACAGATAATAGTTTTAAAAATTTCTGAATTAACCTCAGTCAATTATTGAAGTGTGAAACATTTGTAAATAATAATGTTTTGTTGTTGCTTTTCCTTTCACATAAGAGATTGTATAAATAAGTTTAATAACAATAATAGAACAAACAAAAAAATAACTTTTTTTTGTTTTACAATATGTCACTTTTCATGGGCTAAATATGTAGTTTTCTCTTGATTTTATGTATTATAAATTATATAATAATGTATATTCAAATTGTAATCCAAAATATTTACTGTGTCATTATTTGAAAATTAATGCAATAAACTGCAAGTAAAATCATATTTTTTTATGCAACATTCATTTACAAGAGTTAAAACTATAATATAATACATTTTATTGCCCCCCCCCCCATATATTAAGAATTTAACAAAAAATATATAAAATTTGTATAAGTTATTTATTTTTGTATGTCATCATATTTTTTCAACATTTTTTTTATTTTCTTTTGAGGCTATTGCTGTTACATTATATATGTAAATAGCATATGGCTTTATTACTCAGGACAAAAAGTTTGTGTAGCCTGGGAATACAAGAATGGATCCTAAGACCTTTACTAACTACATGAAATCATGTAGGCATTACACTATATTATACCCGTTGAGGAAATAATTAAAATATTTAAACTATAACAAGTGAAACTTAATGAGAGAATTATTATTATTATCATTCAAAAGTCATAACTGTTTTGAAATTTTATTCCTGTCTTTGTAATAAAATTATCTATTGTTAAAAATAGCTAAACTTATTTTAAAATTTAGATATATATATAGTACATAAAAGAAAATATGTTTGTAACAGTGCAAATATATTTATTTTTTGGCAGAGGATTAACTCTTTTGAAATAAAGAATTAAACAAGTAAGATTTGTTTCTCATAGATGTAACTTGAGTTTAAATAATATGTTTGAAAAATTAAATTATTGTTTTAAATATGTATTGATTACAAATTAATTTAAACATAATAAAACTACTAAAAATAATGATATTACATATCACACTTTAGTTCAAAATTTAGCTTAAATCCATAATAAAAGTGGAAGCAAAATTATATATTTTTCTTTTAGCCATAATTTTTTACAACATTGTTGTCAAATGTTTTCATGTGTAATTAATATGATCTGATTTAAAAATGTAAATTAAATGGATTTCTCTCCTTCTCCTCTCCATAATGGAATCCCCCCCTCACACACACACTAATATTCCAATATATAAATATACTTTAATTAAAAGAGGGAAACATAATTTCAATTGTTTTTTATATATAATTAGTTCTGGCAGATTAATAATTATTCTATAGATAGCATTATCAATCTATTTACCTAATAAATCTCAAGGTTATATAGTGCTTTATATATAATGCAAACAAAAATTATTACCAATACAGTATACACAATATACTATTATGAGATGGAAAAAATATTCTCAACATTCCTCTACTGAGAAAAAAAAAAACTTTTTTATATCCCTCTCTATTCATGCCTACTTATAAAATAAAAAAAATGTCTTAGACTCTCTAGGTATTTAAAAGAATTTCTTTCAATGCCACCCTTAAATGATCTAATATTAATAATAATCAGTCTGTTTGTCTCTTCTACCCATCTGTTTATTTCACTATATCTTTTCTTTACTTCTACTGTATATTTTTCTTCTAGAACTAAATTTCTCATATCTTTTTCAGTTTCCTTTTTACCTTTCTTCAGTAATGGCCCTTCTCTTAATTCTCCATCTATATTGTTTTCTACACTTGTACCATGTTCTTCTAGTATTTGGTTCCTTACTGTAATAATACTATTTTGTTCATTGCTTTTTTCTTCATTTATTTCCATAACATCTTTGTTGAGATATTCAAATATTGCCCTCATTTTTCTTTTTGATTTGATATATTTCTTAACTATTTTTTTAATTTTATGATTGCTTGTATTATGTATTTCCATTTTTATAACTCAGGATTTTTAAATAATAACTCAGAACTCTATCATTAAATATTTTCTATATCCATTTTTTTCTTTTCTTTTTTCAAAAATATCCAAATATCACCCTCACCCTGACATCACCTTTTCCTATAAGCAACCTTCCAATGCCCACCTCTTTTCTTTTATCTTGCTTCTTCTTTCTGTTTTTTCTCTGTCAAAATGTTCTATGTTCAGGAGCCCTCAGGTTCAAGTACCAAAATTTTTTCATGGTTATTTATTTTATGTGGTAGTAAAAATTGATGCATATCATCCTAGTGGATAAGTAGAGAGAGCCACCCAATAATACTTGGAACCAAATCAACTAAACTATGTTATTTTATTCTGATATTTTGTTGGTCTTAATTTATTTTACAAGCTATTATATTTGCCAAACTAAATTATTTACTTTAACACATGGACACCCACCAAGGCTCTTAATAATTTCCATATATTATAATAGTGTTGACATATAACAGGACAGATAGCATTAAAAGTAATCAAATATTTTATCAGATTTTTTCATATTGTTTTATTTACTCTAATTGCATACATGGAAGCAGATGAATTGTTCCATTCCATTCTCAAATTTAATGGTCTATCCCTTCCCTCTTTCTTTACAGTCACTCACAAACCCTGACTTTGAAACAAAAACTATTTTCTTTTATGAAATGTCAAACCATTCCCAAGAAATGTATGTGAATTGTTAAATTGAACTTTTTATTAGAGCTATTAGCTTCTAAACAACTTGACCTATTCACTGAAAATTTTTGGGTATGGCTTTAAATCTCTCTAAAACTGCACATTTTTACATTATTGTAATGATTTTACAGTCATTAAAAAAACATACCATAAAATGCTGCCATCTTTAGAATTGTTTTTTAAGTATAAAATCAATAATATTTATCATTTAAAGCTACAACAATGAGAGAAGGAAGGCTTTTCAAGGTGTTGATTGGTTGTTTCTTATTTTCAACAAAAGGGAGAGCTTGTCAACAATTTTGACAATAGTAATTTTTTTTGTTTTGAATTTCAAAAAGAAAATGTATGTTTTACAATATTTTTTTTCATATTTATTATGATTTTCATAAAATATGTGTGAAAATATAATTATTTTACAAGAGTAGTTCTGAATTTAGTAAAAATTGTTTATTTTTAGATGAAAATAATTGAAAAAGAAATCAATGATGTAGGCTGCATTCAGTAATATGTTACAAAACATTTGTTTTATGTTTTCCACTATAGATTATTTTTATCATTTACAAATATAATTTTTTTTTGAAAAAACCTTTGTTTACTTTAATCATTTGACAAATTATTAATTTGCTTTTTACAAATTAAACTTAAATGAATATAATATTAAAATACAAATATATTTTAATTGCTGATTCTGTAATTGACCAATCAAAAGTTTAGAACTTTAAATCACTCAGCCAATAAAATATTTTTCAGTTAACCTTTTGATTTAGCAGGATGACAGAACTTTGACTTTTGACCAATTCACCACCCTGATGAATTTCTTCATAAGTATTAGATGTTAAAATGTGTGTAAAATGGTATATTTTATTGTATTAAATTTTTGCCAAAAATTTTATGGTAGAAGGTGGGAAATTCAAAACTCCCACTCTTTCAATGGACATAAGCCCTGACCTGACATGTTCAACCATTGTCTGTTGCCAAGGCTGTAAAATGTTCAGAATTTTACAACATTGTTTAAAGAAAATAGTTCCAATAACCAAATGCATGTTTATTTGTGAATTCATTACGATTTAGATATTTTTTAAAAATAATTCACACTATATTTATTAGATATCAAGAAATATAAATTATTAATAACTTATTTTGACTTGAAATACTTTATTTTCAAAAATATAATGTTATATTAGCAATGAATGTAAGCATAGCCTGAAGCAATTTGCAAGTATAGTTTCTACATTAGCAATCTATTTATACTTACAAGTATGAAAATATCCCAATTTTGCAATAAATATTCAAAAATTTTAAACTTTTAAAGAGTAATTCGTTAGATATAAGACAAATAAGTAAATATTCATTTGGATGTTTTAAAATAATAAGAATTAAAAAATATTTCATTGATTTTATAAACTGAAAATAATCTTTCTAGCAACAATGATGTCCAAACTCTTTGTTTTGTTTATGATCTCATTTTTTTAATATTTACAGAAACAAAATATGAACATTTAAAATTTATTTCAGTAGTAAACAAAAATATCTAACAAATAAAGTCAACATTATTATTTTTAGATAAGAAATAATCATTTTATCATATATCTTAAATGGATGTGTGAGACAAAAAATATCAGAAAATGCAGACCTTGAGATGATTAAGCATGGTGAAAGAGTTAAATGTAGTTTGGATGCAATAAAATTTACACATTAACTTCATTCTGTATTGATATCTGTCTACATAATACTTTAATAAATATAAGACTCTGTGTAAACTATATTCAAAATCTATGTAGTGTTTATTGTAGTGGCTGAGCATCATAATATATACATTGTAATATTAGAGTTATTTCTGGAAATGCTGTAAATATTTTATTGGATTTATTTTTAGGGTTAACCAAATATATTCATCAATATCAATGGACAAATAGCATATAAAATAATCAATACTAAATACAAAAGTTTTTCAGATTAGTCCTTAATAGAAAATATCAATACGTGTATAAAAATATGTAAATTGTAGTTTATCATTATTATTGTTAAGGAAAAACATCATCAAATTATATAATCACATAGAGATACACAGACACACATAAAATAAATATTTTTTTAAAAAATATAGGATTGAATTATAAAATCTAACATTACAACACAAAATATTTCTTTAAAAAAAGCAATTACATTTAGGATTACATTTTTACTTAAGGTGTATAACAAACAATTCTTATATTTTATGTACATGTATAAGACTTTATATGTTTAGATTTAGTAAAATTAATTTAGTACCTTTGGTTTTAAAAAAGGATATCTGTTTATTTAGTATAATTTATTGAAAAGGTCAATTTAAATATTAATGGGGATAAATATCTGTGAATTATTATGTGTTTTAATTTATTTGTTTTCAAATAAATGATGAGAAAATTATTTTAAACCTGGAAGCAAGATGAAACAATTGAAAAATGTGAAAAGTTATTATTGTTTTCTTTCTCTTCATTTTGAATGGTTTCCATAAAATTACCATGTTAAATAAAAAACAGATAGGTCTATATTCTGTACTTTTAGTAGCCTTGGAAAAATAAGGAAACACCAGGGCATGACATAGTCAAAAATATAGAATAATCCAGATATCAGCTGATTAACAGGGATAAAAGCAAATGTTGTGGAAAACCAGTCAGTCTTTACAAAGTTTTAGTGCATTCAGAACCTAAATAAGATAAAACTTTAAAATATCTATTTTGATTGCCTTCAGCATCATGATTGAGTAAACTAACTAGTCTAGACATTCTTCTTTTATTTGGAAAAATTGTATTATGTTCATTGGACTAAGAAAAGAATAAACAACAAATAAAGAAACTGTCACTATGTATTATTTGAAGAAAATCTCTTTAATTACAGTCAACTGTTAATGGAAACTGAATAAATGTACTCCTTTCAACATCAAAAATTTTGTTTGGCTGAGTGAGTTAAAACTTTAAACTTTTGCTTGGTCAATTACAGAATCAGCAGTAAAAATATATTCATCTATTAATATTATATTCATTTTAGTTTCAGTTTTAAAAAGTATATTAATAATTTGTCAGATTATAAAAGTGCCAATAAACATCACATGATCACTATTTTTATGCTTACTCATAACTGTTATTAAAACAGGCAAACCTTTCTATATATATGGCCACTCAGTGCAAGCCAGAGTAGGTCTAGATGGGGATTTTATGCACAAGCATTCTGGAATCCATTGATTACTCTGGCTTGCACTGAGTGGCAATATAGATAGAGAAGTTTTCCTGTTTTAATTATGAAAGGGAAAAAAAGTCTTTTCAAAAATAAATTTACATTTATAATTATAAAAATATTCTATAGCAGAAGAGCTAAAAAAAAGTTTGTAACAAATTAGAAAATTCTGCTGATGTCATTGATTTTTTTTTCAATTTACATTACATTAGTGTAAAAGTAAAGGATTTTTTACTAAAATCTTATTGTTTTTCTAAAATAATTATATTTACAGCATATTTTACCAAAATACATTTTAATATGTAAATGAATACCAGCAAAATATTCTAAAACATTATTTTTATTTGAAAATCAAATAAAGAGCCTGGGGCAATGTAAACTATTGACAGGTGTCAAATTGTTGTTAGCACTGGTTTTTTTTTTCAATTTACATCTGTGTAAAAGTATACAATTTTTTACTAAATCTTAATATTTTTCTAATATAATTATGTTTTCAGTATATTTTATGAAAATAATTTATAATATGTACAAAAAATAATAAAAAAAAATTCTAAAACATATATTTTCATTTTGAAATGTAAAAAAAAAGAAGTTGGAATGGTGAGAATTATTGACAGGTTTTGTTCTTTTGTTGAAATGAGAATCAACCAATCAGCATTTAGAAAAACCTGCCTTCTATCATTGTTGAAGTTTCAATGTCTATTTTATTGATTTTTTACTTGTAAAACAATTCTAGAGAGGACAGCACTTTAAGCTTTAAAATGACTGTAAATTCTTTATGATAGCATTAAAAATGACAGTATTCAAACAACATGAAGCCATGATCATTTTTGACTGGAGAAATCATGGAAAAGGTTAAATCACTAGTCTTTTCATTTTAAAGTAGGTAAATAACTGATTTATTTATAAAATTATGTATATCAACTTCAATCATGTTGTTTATAACTTCACTTGAAATAAATTTTACTTCAAAAAGTGTGAATATTTTATTTTGACATTATGAATTATATAAATTTTTTTTCTACAGTACAAGCTTTTTCATACCTTCACTTCAATATGTAATATATACGGGGTTTAAGCTCAGACATTCACACAACCATCAACTATTCCCACCATTCATATTGCTGACACACTTGATCACACACCTATTGAACAGATAAACAATTACCAATTTATGTATTTTGTGCTAAACTGCATTCGTCAGTTGGTCCAGATTATCATCTCCGCACATATATACAATCAATGCTCAGCTTATATTAAGATACCTAATCTTCATATTTTAATGGACAGGCTTCAATCCACTCCAACCCACAACTCTTCAACCATCCATTTCATTAAAATATGATAATGAAATGCTCAAAGCCCAAACTGCTGCCAACCTTCTCATCTTAGCCATGGTAACCATAAGTCACTCTGACCCCTGATATACAGAACATCAAGGGATGGACAGACTATACAGAACTAATTTTATATGATTTTTTTACAATCCATGCTTTTTCAGACTGCACTCAGTATGTAATATATAGGGGGTTTGAACTCAGATGCTGAACAATTGTGGGATGGAATGTATTGAAGCCTGACCTAATGTATGAAGATTGGCTATCTTAATATAATCTAAGCATTGATTTGTATATATGAGTGGAGATGATAATCTGAACTAACTGACAAGTACTGGTTTAGCACAAAATACATATATTAGTGATTGTTTATCTCCTCAACATGTATCAGCAGTATGATATAGCATGGGTAATTAAGGGTCATATGAAAGGCTGAGTTCAAACACCCTATATATTAAATACTGGAGTACAAGTATGAAAAAGCTTGTAGTGTTAAAAAACTTCATATATTAAAATAGTACTGTAAAGTCTGACCATCCCTTGTATATGTATGTAAAAGAATTATGCCCTGTATATTAGGGGTCAGAGTGTCATATGGTCAAAATGGGTAGGATGAAAGGGTTGGTATCAATGTAGACTTTAAGCAGTCCATCACCAGATTTTCAATGAAATAGATGGCTGAAAAGTTGCGGAGTGGAGTGGATTGAAGTCTGTCCATGAAAGGATGAAGATTGGATTTCTTAATATAAGCTGAGCATTGATTATATATGTGTGGAGATGATAATCTGGACCAAACTGACGAGTGCGGGTTTAGCATGAAATATGAATATTCGTGAATATTTATCTCTTCAACATGCGTGTGTTCAAGTGTGTCAGCAGTATGAGATAGTGCGGATAGTTGAGGGTCGTGTGAAAGTCTGAGTCCAAACCGACTATATGTTATGAATTATCATAAATTGTTGCGAAAAAAAACTTTAGTACTAATTTTCAACTCAAGTATACCATCGTAAACTTGGTTGCTAAGGAAAGTCTGAACCTTAATTAAAATAAATGGTATGAACATGTTTATGGATTATAGACTATTTTCTTGGTGTCATATATAATACATATGAGCTGAACTATTTAATAACATGAATTAAATATCTATAAACTAATAGATTAATAAAATACTTCATATGAAAGAAGTGCTAAATGCCATCCCGTTAGATATAAAGTTAAAATGTCTGTTCAAACGATTGAAATTGCTTTCCATAATAAACTACGATTTTTCTCCAGTGGTTAAAGAAATGTATTATGGATTATACATGCTGTATATTTTAATATCACATTGGATTATTAATATCAAATATTTTAATACTGCCAATGAATTATAGATTATAAAATGGAAATATTACATATTATAAAAGTCAAATTTATGAACAAGCCTTAAAATGAATGAATGTGTTAAATATAACTCACATTGGATTAATAAATGTGCTTAATGATATTTATTAATTTTGATATTGCATACAAATAAGGATTAAATTACAATAAAAAATTAATTGTGTTTAATATTATTTTTAATGCTTTTATTGTAATGTTTCCGTGAATTCTTAAAAACATTGAAATAATTATACAAGTATAAATATTTCCTTGGGATAAGTTTTAATTATCTTTAAATCGTTGGAATATAAACCGATGGATTACTTTTTTTTTTTCATGTGTCAATGCATCGGTCGGGAAACGAACCCGTGAACCTGGGACAATTGCTTGTAAGAGAGCTGTGCTGACCACTCGACCAACAACGAGTGAACTTTATATTACATATTGGAGTGCAGGTTACTGTAGAATATATATATATATTAGTGAACTTTAGTATAATTGCTTTTTATTTAGTTAGTTATTGTTGTTGTTGTTGTTGTTGTTATTATTATTATTATTATTATTATTATTATTATTATTATTATTATTATTATTATTGTTGTTGTTGTTGTTGTTGTAATAAAAATATATAAAAGTTCTCCTGATATTATTATATGCATGTAAAAGTAATAATTTTATTAATTTTATTTGTTTATAATATGGATATGATTAAATATATGATTGACATTAGGACTAGGTCGCATTAATATAAGTAACTTTTAAACTTGTATAAAATTTTGCTATATATAAATTATTATACGTTTTATGGATTTTTAAGTTTCAACCTCAAAGTTAAATGGCCTTAATCATTTTTATTTGGATAATTACATCTGTAAGAAATACTCTATGCATCGCTCTTATCTGTTAGTATTAATTTTTAAAATGTTCTATAATATGCAATAAGGGTCTTCATGATGCTAGTTACATTTTTATTATTAGACTCTTATTTCTAATAATTAAGTCTCCAAAAAAATCCAATAAAGGATGTTAATGTATAATAAATAAGCCATATTTTTTAAGTATCATTGGGCACGATGAAGACTTGCTTCTTTTAAAAGAGTGAAAAAAATATCCAGTCTTATTACTCGACGTTAGTTAATTATTGGCTAATTATTAGAGAAAACCAATTAAGAAAAACACAAAAAATTTATTATTATCAGTATTATTATTACGCTCCAATATTAGAATCGAGGATTCGTTTTAAATAATATGCAACCTACTCCGATTTAATGTCATTGTCTTTGCAACACTGTTTGATTATATACTTTCAAACCTCAAGCTTACTTTAGATTTACAAAACAAATTTTAATATTTACTAGATAATTTATATTTAACTTTCTTTTGATAATTAATTGTGTTTGTTATTATTAATTTATAAATTATTTTAGATTGTATAATAAAGCAATTGTTAATTTTTGATAATTCTATTTTGTCGTTATTAAAAAAACGTCAATCACTCCATTTTTACAAAATGAAGGTCATATTTAAATATTATATTACATGTAAATCTATTTGGAATAAAATATATGATTATTGTTATTTTTGTTATCTGAAATATAAAGATATAGTGTAAGAGATGTATATAAAATTCCCTTTTACGTTATCTTATCCTAAGATGAATGAATAAACTTTATAAATATTATCAAAATCACACTTTTCTTTATGTTTGCTGTAATATCATATAAATACAATTTATCCAAACATCAAACACTTTTTAGCAAAACTTTATTTGTACATACACCTACGTTTCGACTGACCTGCAGTCTTCTTCAGATCTATGATATAATGAACAAAATAAAAAAAAAATAACAATATATTAATACCATAAAAAAAAATTAAACAATAAAAAACTAAACACAACATAAAATATATATATATATATTAAAAGACTGAAATAAATAATCAAACCCAAATAAACCAATTAATATAAAATAAAATGTACTACATAAATCAAAAATAAATATAAATTATACATGTGTATTCTTAACTTTATACATATATACGTTCAAGGACAACTATTAATCTAAATATTATCTATTTTATTATTATTAACAATCTACTAATTATTTGTATTCTTCATAAACTTAAACTTTATGATTAGTAACTAAAATTCTTTTAATTTTAAATAATATTTATTATTTTCTTATTCATTCTTCTTTTAAAATTAATATTTTATATTTATTATTGCTGAATATTTAAAACCTATAAACTTTATAATCTTTACACTTACTAAGGTTATTCTGATTTTCTAAATAAAAAAATGAAAAATCGTCTTTTTCAAAAAATTATCATATACCCTAGCTTTCTCTATTACATATTATTTAAAATAATATCTCCTACAACTCTTTATTTATTTTTATATATATATTATTTTTTACACTTTAACTTTTATTATTATTATATAATACTCATACATTTATATTATACTTCTTTATATGTTTATATATATATATGAAAAATAAATATATATATATAAAGAAAACTTTATTTACATAAATTTTTTTTATTTTATATACTTTAACTTTTATCATTATTTTTATATAATTCTTATAAATTTTTTATACTGTTTTATATGTAAATATTATGCTAAGTTTATTAATTTATTTATTTATTTTTATTTTTTAATATTTAATATCTATAAATATACCCAAATTTATATTCCTATTAAACCTAACCATTTTTGATTATCCCCAACTTATTTATAAACAATTATCTCTTTACATATTTCCCTCTATATATCTTATTTAATAATTATAACTATACCAATCTCATCCTAATCCCAGAATCTCTATTAAATTCTGGTTTTATCTTTCTTATTAATATAGCTTTTTTTATTTTCCTTTCTTTAATACTTTTTGTATATAACTTCATTTTATTGAACTTTGTGTAAATTTGTGTAAATTTATAAGAATTATATAAAAATAATGATAAAAGTTAACAACATATGGCAGATAATAAATCACCAATATATATACATACAAAAGAAACAGGACACAAATTTACACAAAGTTCAATAAAAATGAAGTTATATATGAAAAGTATTAAAGAAAGGAAAATAAAAGAAGCTATATTAATAAGAAAGATAAAACCAGAATTTAATAAAGATTCTGGGATTAGGATGAGATTGGTATAGTTATAGTTATTAAATAAGATATATAGAGGAAATATGTAAAGAGATAATTGTTTATAAATAAGTTGGGGATGATCAGAAATGGTTAGGTTTAATAGGAGTATAAATTTAGGTATATTTATAGATATTAAATAATAAAAAATAATAATAAATAAATAAATTAATAAACTTAGCATAATATTTCCATATAAAAAAAATTATAAGAATTATATAAAAATAATGATAAAAGTTAAATTATTTAAAATAAAAAAAATATATGTAAATAAAGTTGTAGGGAATATATATATAAACATATAAAGAAGTATAATATAAATTTAAGTAGGGAATATATATATAAACATATAAAGAAGTATAATATAAATTTAAGAGTATTATATAATAATAAAAGTTAAAGTGTAAAAAAAAATATATATATATATAAATAAAAAGTTGTAGGGGATATATATATATTTAGTTTAAATAATATGTAATAGAGGGTGGTAGGGTATAAAATAATTTTTTGAAAAAAAAAAAACTATTTTTAATTTTTTTATTTCGAAGATCAGAATAACCTTAGTAAGTGTAAAGATTATAAAGTTTATAGGTTTTAAATATTCAGCAATAATAAATATAAAATATTAATTTTAAAAGAAGAATGAGTAAGAAAATAATAAATATGATTTAAAATTAAAAGAATTTTAGTTACTAATCATAAAGTTTAAGTTTATGAAGAATACAAATAATTAGTAGATTGTTAATAATAATAAAATAGATAATATTTAGATTAATAGTTATCCTTGAATGTATATATGTATAAAGTTAAGAATACACATGTATCATTTATATTTCTTTTTTATTTATGTAGTACACTTTATTTTATATTAATTGTTTTATTTGGGTTTGATTATTTATTCCAGTCTTTTAATATATATATAATGTTATTTTTAGTTTTTATTGTTTAAATTTTTTATGGTGTTATTATATAGTTATGTTTTTTTTTTATTTTGTTCATTATATCATAGCTCTGAAGAAGACGGCAGGTCAGTCGAAACATAGGTGTATGTACAAATAAAGTTTTGCTAAAAAGTGTTTGAAGTTTGGATAAATTGTATGAATAAACTTTACATCCATACATTTATCTTTCTTATTTTATGTAAATGATTATAAATGATTCGAAACTCTGAGAAAATATTGGTCAACATTATATTTAGAATTGCTAGCCTTAGATTAAAGACAGATCGATTTATATTTAATTAGTTATTTTAGTGAAAACATTATATTAGAAAGTATTTACTGTAAAATGTATTAAAAATAGTAGCACACAAATAACTGAAATATCTTGAAAAACATTATTAATTTTAAATTTTACATGTTATAAAATAGAATTAACATTTATTAATGTGGCAGTAAGACATGTATGCATTGCAAGTTAGTTTCTTAAACCTGCTTCTACTTAAAGAGTATTTGTTATAACTAAGCCTTGAGGTCTTCGTTGGGGTTGCAGACCTTTCTTTTTTATTTTTTGTTATATATATATATATATATATATATATATATATAGAGAGAGAGAGAGAGAGAGTGATGAATAGATACATAGATAGATAGATAGATAGATAGATAGATAGATAGATAGATAGATAGATAGATAGATAGATAGATAGATAGATAGATAGATAGATAGATAGATAGATAGATAGATAGATAGATAGATAGATAGATAGATAGATAGATAGATAGATAGATAGATAGATAGATAGATAGATAGATAGATAGATAGATAGATAAACTATTTGTAATAGCAACAATTTTGGGGCATTATGACAATCACTGATGATAATATTTCAGTTTAAAACAAAGCACCAGATCTAACAAAACACCAGTAATTATTAATTATTTACAAAAATGGGCTTATGTATTAGCACCAATATTTAAGAAGATTTAATATATGATTGAGGCAATATTTTTTTAAATTGAAAAAAAATTATATTGAAGTTATAATGATATCAAATACTAAAATATATTGTACTGGGAAACTCCTTCACTTTTATTACAACATTATACCTTGAGATATTATTTCATATAGTGCTATGTTTTTATACTGTAATAGTGATATTAGAGATTGAGCCAATGCACATGCACTTTAAAGATAAATTATAAATGAATAAAAAACTATATCTTTTGTCTGGAAAAGTGAGAGTATTAATTTATAATTTATCTTTGAAGCGCATGTGCATTGGCTTAATCGCTAATGTCACTATAATATTACACCTTGTAACTTTCACAACTATTTCCAAACTTAAACAGGATGATATAATTTCTAAACAATGAAATTCATAATTAATTTAATTAAATTTACTACTATGCCTCATATGTAGAGAAGACAAATCAACTTAATGACACATCCACATCTGGAATTATTTCAAGCCTATTAAAAAGACACACTAAACATAAAATCTTTATTATTAAAAAGGGTTCAAAGTAATAACTGTTAGTTATATTTCCTGATCTCCCTTTTATATTAATCCCTATAAAGATAGCAAAACATATCACCAGTAAAGTGTTTTTACAAAGCTCAAATTACATGAACTCTATGTGTCACTTTCTTCTTTTCATAGAAAGAATACTTTAAAAAAGTCATTATAGGGACATCAACATACAGTTCTCTACAGCACCCCCAGGTTAAAGCTCAGTAAAAAACTTTTAACCTCTTAAGGTGAGTGGTGTACAGTATAAAAATTAAGCAAATGAAATTTATAGATTGTAGTTGCTTAGGAGTGAGATGAGTGGATAAATTGTATACAAAATGTTGACTTAACTAAATGATTAATTTATTAATATTAAATAAAACAAATATAAATGTGCTAATAGCTTTAAACAAGCATTATCGATAAAAATCAAGTTGTGTCACATGATGTATGACTTGATTTTATTACTATTATAAAACAATAAAAAACCATAATTCTCACTTAAAACCCAGATGACATATTAAAGATATATAATATCTAGATTTTAGTGAAAATCATCTCATTTTCACACATACACATGTCATCATCATCATAATCAATAATTATCAATCCACTGCATGTGGTTTCTTAGTGGAACTTTTACAATCTCATGGAATCCAGTTTAATTATTCAATTATCCACTTATTATCATCTTTTCTAGCAATATGTCCAGCCCAACTGCACTTCAGTCTTTTAAATTTTTTCAATGAAGTCAGTAACACATTATTGTTCTCTATCCATGTATTGTATTTTTGATCTCTTCTTGTTACTCCCAACATGCAGCTCTTCATACTTCTTTGAGTGGTCTGAAGTGTCTGTATTGCTCTTCTATTAAGTGTCCAAGTCTCAGATCCATAAGTAAGAAATGGTAAAACAAATTTATTAAAAACTTTCCTTTTCAAACACATAAGCATATTTCCATTTACTATCAAGTTATTTCTGCCAATAGCACTCCAACCATGTTTAATTCTATGATTAATTTCATCCATTACGTTTCCATCTGTATTAATAATCTGACCAATAACTGTTAACTTCTATCTCATCATAATCAATCTTTATTTTCATATTTTGAGAAAATACATTAAACATTACTTTAGTCATTTTAACATTTATCTTTAGTCCTACTTTCCTACTTTCATCTGATAACTCCTGCAACATTTCCTGCTGCTATAAAGCATTATTTGCAAAAACAACTACATCATCTGAAAAATGTAAATGACTTAAATAATCTCCATTTACTTTCACTCCTTTAGCTTCCCGTTTTAATTCTCAAAATAATTCGTGCAGCATTACTGTAAAATGTTTTTTTTTAGATATGGTGAAACAGTTACATCTGTTTCACCTATTATCTTCGATAATAGTATATATTTGTTGTACTCAGATGGCGTGTATTTCTTAAATTTTAAAAACTTTGTGTTTATAATATTGCGAGTATGTGCGTATATAATCGTCCTTAAAAATTATAAATATAAAATTATAGTCTCAAATATTTATATACGAGCATATTCCATTAGATTTGTTAAAACTGAAATAAACGAAACTATAATTAAAATTTATCTATATCATAGCATAATAAGTTTAAATTTATAATATTACTCATTTTTCAATATTCTTTCTAAATAATTATTTAAGTCAGTATTCATTTTGAATAATTTCCAAGTTAGATAATTTTCGGTCTTTTGTTTGCTTAAAATTACAAGCAGAAAGTTTTATCAGTTTTAACATTTCATTCTAAAAATAAATCTTTGGCTAAAATTTGACCTATTTAAAAATTATAACCAAGAACAATTATAATATTCAGTCAGGCATAAATCTATACAAAATCTTTACAAATTGCTTGTGACCATTCTCTTGAAAATATATCTTTTAACCTTGACGTCAATTAAAACAATAGAGTCTTACCAAGTCCAGATTTAGATATACTTAATATTTTTACTAACTGGATATTTGGTTAAAGGCTAGTTTGAACTAGTCATCTTGTGATGTGGCATGACTCAAAGTAGGAGGTTACTACTGTCAAAAATATAGCATAAAAAGGGGCCCAAATAGCCACCAAAGCCTCTTCCATCATCTCTCATCATACGTCTTAAGTTTTTGCTGTTGCTGTGAAAATTATATTTGCTGCCGAAATTATTTCCGAAGACCACAAAGCTGAAGTTCAGTAAGAAAGCTGTTTCTGTCCTTTTAAAAAGCTAAACCTTAGAAAACTACCATCCAAGCTGCTACCAATATGACTGTTGGCTAGAAGACAAAGAGACAGCCGTTTGCTCTTCCACGAGCGGCTACCGATGTGAGAAAACCTCCACCATGCCCATCACAGTAAGAAAGAAGCTGTACCTGAGAGACCAGGGAGTTCCTGACCAGAGAAATGGGGAAAGCTGCCACAGAAATAAAGTCGCGAAGCTACATCCAGACTAAAACCTAAGAGAAGTCCAGCCTGACTGAATATAGTGAGAAGCACATGGAAACAATGCCTTAAAAGAGACTTTGCCGGTAAATCCTTTCTGACAAATATTAAATCTCATAACTAAAACGTATTCTAAATGAAAGCTAGCTAACTAAATCACATAATTAATTATTTTTTTCTAAATGTTCAATTAAAATGTTTATCTTAAATCTGTTTAAATCTTAGAACACTCTTCAAATTCTTGCTTGATCATTAATAATTTTAAGTAGTCGTTGATCATTAATAATTTTAAGTAGTCGTTGATCATTAATAATTTTAAATAATCCTAAACGTCTAGTTTCTATAAAACCATACAACAAATTCTCATTTCTAAATTATAAATCTTATTGATTGTTTATGCAATTTATTCTTATGTCATCTATTTATAGTTTTACGTTCATGTTTATTGATTTATGCTGTGTTTTTATCAGAACGGAGTCTTGTGTGTTAATAAATTATCGGGGGGGAGGGGAGTGAGTAATCACTTTTAGTATACCAGAGTATTGCGATAAAAAGAATATAGTCAAGACTCCTTTCTGAAATAAAACTAATATTTTGTGCTAGAGTGAATCGGTATTTATAATGCCAGAACCAGTTATTTAAAATATTTTTCTTAAAGTTATTTAAAAATGTATATTTGCGTATATTATTTAAAACGCATCTTTTTCTCAAGTTATTGAAAATGGAATTTTTTTACTAAAGTTAGTTAAAACGTATATATGGCGTATGTTATTTAAAACGCAGATTTTGCCCAAGTTATTTAAGAATTATATTTGCGTAAGTGATTTAAAATATGTATTTCGCCAGTTATTTGAAAAAGTATATTTCATGCAAGCTATTTAAAATATAGATTTCATAGTTAAAACCCATTTTCCATTATTAGTAAGGTCTATTTTGACGAATTCTTTAAGATGTGTAATTTATTTAAAAATCAATAATTTGCGTGAGCTATTTTATAACTCATATTTTATTATTTAAAAATCAGTATGATATTAGATGTAGTTATTATACCTATAACTAATGTTCCCAGTTCTATAAGTAGCTATGCAGAAAAACCTTAAATCAGATTCTCATTATCGCCATTATTTTATAATTTAATAATCTCGTTTATGAACTTGACCGGTGGTAGTAGCACTGAGGAAGCTAAGATTTTGGCGTAATTAATTTATAAAATATTAATTTAGCGTTGCGAATGGATTGCTAATTTGCATAAATATGCATTTCTACTTGCTATGTCTAAAATGGCCCATCTCAAGATTGTTCCACGTCCAGTCACGCCTCGAAAGTTTAGGCAACGGTGACATTTTCTTCGTATTTCATTAAGTCACGCCTCGAAAATTTAGGCAAATGTGACAATTATTCATACTTAATGGAACCAAAGCGTTTCCAAAGGGCTCGTAAGCCAATCTTATGTTCATTGAATTAAAAGGCGTCTTCCATTATAGCAAGCAGATCGGTTAGGGAACCGTTTACTAGGTAATAAACCCCATTAAGAATGCATTCGAGTCGCACTAATCTGATACTGTAGTTTCTAACGCCCTAGAATCTGACGTTCAACTGCCACCACATTTCAGTTCATTTTCCCTAGAAAGTAATTTCGGCGTTGATCCGAACTAGAATCAAGAGTTAATGTGTTTATCTGTATAACAATGATATATCACGCAAATGTCTCTATAATATGATTTGATATATTAATAATATAATCTTAAACTTAGTATTTATAATATCTTAGACCATATAATCTCCATCATTTATCAATAAATCGATCACTCTAGCTAGCTAATTATAACCGATTTGAAATATATAAAACATGGCATGAATTAGAACATGAAAGATGACATAAGCTTATTAAAAAGTCATGCTTTGTAATATTTTATAACCCTGAACATCCACTCATTGCTTTGAGATATTATTGTATAACCATGATAACCCACTCATTGCTTTGTAATATTTGATAATCCTGAGAATCCACTCATTGCTTTGTATTATTATTTGATAACCCTGAGAATCCACTCATTGCTTTGTATTATTATTTGATAACCTAGAGAATCCACTCATGATTTTGTAATATTGTTTTATAATCCTAGTGTTCACTCACCTGCATGTGAGCTAGCGATACACCATTTGCTATGCATCAATATTTATTAAATGTTATTAAATTTATGAAATATAAATTTGTCTCAGTCTCATTACTTGCTCATTATCTTATGAATCACTTGTTAAGTCATATAATAGAATATATAATAGGGGGGATGTCTCATGTTTTACAGCTTTGCTATTGCTGGAACGCGATCAAAGAGATATCGAGTGTAACCTCAGGCATGTCATTCGTGATGGGTTGACTTGGAAGCACGAGTGAGAGAGTTGAGGTATGATCAGATATAGGGTTTTACTATCCCGACTTGGTCAGCTTTTGATTCTCTGGCTTGGACTCTCAGTCTGTTGAGCAAATGTACAAACCTGACCATTACAATGGAGTCACCCTGTCTTATACCTATCTCAATGTGAACTTTCCCAGTATCATTGTGTGATCTAATTGTTGATGTTGCATTTTTACAAATATTTTTTTAAAATATGAGAATATCCTGGATCTATACCTTGATCATTGGATGCTTTAATCACTGAAGAAATGTTTAAAGAATCAAATGCCTTTTCGTAATCTAAAAATCCAAAGCATAATGACAACTCATATTCATTTGTCCTTTCTATAACTTCTTTCATTACCTGAATATGATCTACTGTACTAAAACCACTTTGAAATCCATCTTGTTCTCTTGGTTGGTGGAAATCCAATGTTATCTGTACACAAGTTGTAATTATCTTGGTAACAAATTGTATAAAACTGATAAAAGGTGGATAGATCTGTAATTTCTAATATATTTTTAATCCCCTTTTTTAAATATATTAATACTGCATTTTTCCAATCATCTGGTAAATTTTTATCATTTAGACATTTGGTACATAACTTTGCTAAAAATTTTATATTCTTCACCTGCTTCTTTTAATACAACAATTATAATTCCATCATTATCTGGAGCCTTTCCTTTCTTCATAAATTTAATTGCATGTATCACTTCTTCATTTAAAATTCTGACCAATTCAGACTATGCGATAGATATCGGAAGTACTTGTTCTTTATTACTATATAATTCTTGATAAAAGTCTTCTGCCCATTTATGATGACAACTCTTTTTTTAGTAATAATTCTAACTTTTTTCTTATTGCAGATATAAATTTCCTACCAATACTAAAATGTTGTTTTAAATACTTGAAACTTTTATTCTCTTCTACAGCTTTTCTTGCTAGTTCACAGTTACACTTTCTTATATCATTTTTTAACTCTTTTCCACAATATTTTACCAAATTTGAGATATTCAATTCTTTTTAATGCTTCATTTCTGTATATCCTCATATTTCTTCTTGTCTTCATAAATTCTCTAGTCTCAGTAGAAATTTTATTGGTCAATTGCTGCTTCTTTCTTCCAGCTAACTTTGTTGCAGTTTTTAAAAGTCAGTTAATTTCATATTAAACTCATTCAAATCTGAATCATGTTCAAAATCTACTAATACTTGAAACCAATTTCTAAGTTCTAATTTAAATTCATTAGAATTTTTCTGAAGATTAGGAATATCAAATGGAAATATTATTTTTCTTAATAAGTTTTGTCTCTCTAGTTTTGCATTAACATGTATATTATATCTTCTTAACCAATGATCATTTCCTGTGTTAAATTTATAAAGAACATTACAATCTTGAAATATGTATTTTCCATTAGTCAAAATATAAACCAAGTCTGCTGTACCTTCATTTGGATGTTTTCATGTCCATAGACTTTTAAAATTTTTCTAAAACAAAATCCATAATATATAAAGTTTTTCTTTTTCTGTAAACTCCACAAATCTATGTCCTCTTTTATTTTTATTACTATAACCAAAATTACCTACAACACTTTTATATTTCATTTGTTTACCAATTCTAGCATTAAAGTCTCCCATAACAATTTTAAAATGTTGTTTAGTCTGTACAAAAGCCTTTTGTACAGCCATATAAAAAATCTTCTACTACTTCATTACTATGGTAACTTGTTGGGGCATAAACCTGAATTATCTGCATTTGTTATCTGTTATTATGTTATATAGCTAATATTGCCACACTGTCTGATACACCATCAATATCCACAATGTTGTTCTTCTACTTTTTATTTATAATGAATTCTACTCTACTTGTATTCCCAATATTTGTGCCTTTATAATAGGGTACATGTCCATTTTTTAAATCAATTGTCTCTTCGCCTTTTTTTCTAACTTCACAAAGTTCAATAATATCCCATTTAATAAAAGACAGTTCCAGTTTTTGCATTTTTTATTTACTTGAAAGTGATATGCATTTATAAGTACCTAAATAAAAAGTCATCATGAAATGGCAGCCTGGGTCCACAATCAAAGAATTCTTAGCACCCTCCACCTTTGGCCACCAACCACTCCCTTGATTGGTGATTTTATAGCATTCTAGGAATAAGGGCCATGATTTATTTTTGTCTGTAATAATTGTATATCTCTGTTGGAAAAAATATTTATCATTTACAGGAACATTCATTCTGCCTTTCAGGCAACTAAGAAGAAAAACCATGGTATTGCTTGATCTTAAACTTAGAGGTAAAAATCCAATAAACTCACCTCTCTGGCCAGTGTGTGTTGGTGAGCAGACCATCCACATTCATATACTATATGAATAATAATATAGTAATAACAGCTGCAATGACAAGAAAATATGGAGTGGACATTAGAAATTTGCCCTGCTTGGTTCCTTTAAGACCTCCAAGAGGAATCAAAGAGTGTTCTTAGAGTTAATAGCAAACTCCTTCATACAGCCTATTCCTAACACACACACACTATGTGGTGCTTACCATTAGCTCCTAACAAGTGAAATTATGAGTGCTGAAAGAGAAAGAATTCAAAATGTCTACCTGAAAATCCTTATCCCCAGACTAATTGGTTTCAAGCTTATGGCTCACCTGAGTGAGGAGTTAGGATTTCAGACATTAAATCTAACAGTCCAATTCAGATGTCATCACTTATTTATTATGTTATTATCAATTTGAAAACTTGAAGTTTTCAGACATGTAAATGTCTTCACAGATAGCTATATTGGTCTGAACTCAGTTCAGTTTCACCATATAATAATAGCTAAAGCAATATAACATTGTAAAAGCCTTCAATGGTACACTTATAATAAATAATAAAACATGACACAAAATGTGTAACTTGCTTTTAAGCTTGTCTTAAAATGTTCATTAGGTGGAACTTACCACTAGCTTCTAACAAGCTGTAATTATAAGTGCCAAAAGAGAAAGAATTCAAAATCTCTACCTGAAAATCCTCATCCCTGAACCAAATGGTTTCGAGCTTACTGATCACCTTAGTGAGGAGTGACTTGTTTTATTAATTATTATAAGTGTACCCTTGAAGGCTTTTGTGATGTTATATTGCTTTAACTATTAATATATGGTAAAACAAAACTGAGTTCAGAACCATATAGCTATCTGGTTTGTAAGGCTGGATTTGAAGACATTTACATGACTGAAAGTAACATATTAAATAAGTGCTGACACTTGAGTTGGAATTTTAGATCTAGGGTCTAAAATCCTAACTCCTAATTGAGGAGATCCATAAGCTCAAAACCAATTGGTCTGGTGATGAGAATTCTCAGGTAGAGATTTGAATTTTTTCTCTTTTGGCACTTATAATTTCAGCTTATTAGGAGCTAGTGGTAAGCTCCACCTAGTGAACATTTTAAGACAAGCTTAAAAGCAAGTTACACATTTTGTGTCTTGTTTTAATAATTATTATACATGTACCCTTGAAGGCTTTTGTGATGTTATATTGCTTTAGCTATTAATATATGTTGAACCTGAACTGAGTTCAGACGAATAAAGCTATCTGATTTATAAGGCTGGAAATCAAGACATTTACGTGTCTGAAGAGTTCAAGTTTTTGAATTGATAGTAACATATTAAATAAATGATGACACTTGAGTTGGAGTTTTAGATTGTGTCTGAAATCCTAACTCTTAATTCAGTGAGCCATAAGCTTGAAACCAATTGGTCTGTGGATGAGGATTTTCAGGTAGAGATTTTGAACTCTTCCTTTTTTGGCACTTATAATTAAAGCTTGTTAGGATCTAATGGTTAGCTCCACCTAGTAAACATTTTAGGACAAGCTTTAAAAACCAGTTACACATTTTGTGTCTTGTTTTATTAATTATGTATTTATTGTACCTTTTTATTAGGTCTAAATAGGTTTTAAAATCCAATTTCTTAAAAAAAATTAAATTGAAAGAAATGTAAGTATTGTAAGTGTCATAATAATGTTGATAGGATTCTAAACTTTGTTGAGATAAATTTAAAAGTTATAAAATATTTTAAAGTTATTATATAATGTTAAATAATATATTATAATAGTTAAATAATATAATTTTGTATGGTTGGGAGAACTGGTCATACTTGTAATGATTTAAAATTATGTAGTAAAAGTCTTATTAAACAATCTTTTGAAAACTAATCTTAAATAATGTTTAATATTTAAGTAAATTATTAAATGTATTTTATAAAATTAGATTTAAAATTATATAAAATTATTTATTAAAGTTTTATATTTTATAGTGTATTACATGAATTAATTTTAGTAATGTTATAAAGTGTCAAAATTTGTTATTCCAAATTTTTATTATTGTATAATATATTTGTAATTAAATATTTTATTTAGTTGTTTGCAGACAGACAATTCAAAAATTGCAACACATTTGTATGAAATGAACAGGTCACATGATTGATATGTGAGTGTAATGCATACATGAATTTAGTGAAAGTTTTAAATTACTTTATAAAATTGTTACTAAAATTGATGCATTTGTACATGATAAAAATAAATGTAGAATATTATTTAATTGGTTTTTAAAGATTTTTAAATTAATAAAGATAAAGTAAAAATGGATACATTTTTTATTAAATATTTGTTAATTTAGTGAAAAATTATTAAAATATGTCATTTTAAAATGTTTGGTTAGTTTGAATATAATTATGAAATTAATTAAGGATTAATATTTCTTATAATATTAAATAAAAAAATGATGTGACTCATAATTTTATTTCCAAATTTTAAAAGCATAAAATTGACAAATATGTAAATTAGTTTGTAAACTGAGGGTCAATTAACCAATCAGATGATGATTACAACATGTATATAAATATGGGGTTCACACTTCTCTATTAGTACTCTTTCTTATTCTTTATTGTTATTTTATTATTTATTTTTTTAAATTATTAATTGTTAAAGTAGTACTCAGTGTATTACTACAAGCCAGTAATATATTGCTTAAATAGTCAATTAGTTTCATTTTTTTAAATTTTATTATTTTAAAAAAGTCTAACAGATTATAAAATTATTAAGTTAGACTAAGAATGTTTTCATAAACCCAATTAGTTTACTACTAGTATTTTTATTCAAGACTTAATTCAAGTTCATTATAACCTATGGATTACAAACCTGAAATAATATGATGAAGAAATAGATAAATGAGAAAACTATAATTTTTCTTGTGCTATCTAAAAACTATTATAATTATTGGTGTAAAGTCCTTCGGAATTTTAAGTGGATATTGTCCAGAAATATCACTCAGATATTTATCTTGTTTGTGTGTAATATTTTACAAATTTTTTTAAAAGATATTATTCAGGTAAAAAAAAAATATCCGGAGAAAGACAGAAACTGAGTTTTTTCTTTAAATTTATAAAATTATTCAAGAGTAAGTTATAGTATAAAAAAATATTGTTCTTCTATTTTATACTATTGACTGTACATTTTTAAAAAATTGCAGCAATTTTAAAAAAAAAAAATATTTATTTAAAAGTCATTATAAACTTTTGGAACATGAAGAAAATTAAAAGACAAATGTCATTATGAATATAAATTGCCTTAGCAAGTTATTTTCAAAATACATAAATATTTTGATATAAAAAGGAAAAGCTTTGTTTTTTTTACTTAACTATATGGTTAAAAAGAAGATAATGGATAATAGAAATAAATATTATCATGACTAAGTAAATAACCTTTGAAATATTCAAATATGAATTCATCTATTATTATATATCTGCATTATAAAATAATATTTTAAAAGAATGAAAATGCCTATTTATGCTAGAGTGCGAACTTATTTTAAATGGTTGATGATGATGCTCCTTTACACTGATGGAATTCACATGAATGAAATTGATGGAACTTACTTAAAGAAATAATTTTAAAAGTGATATCAATTAATAAATGTTATCCTGTGAAAGTAACAGATAAAAAACTGTTTTAAGGATTTTTAAGAACATGATAAACAATAATTTTTCAGATTTCTACAATTTTAAAAGTTGACTATTCTTATTTTTATTGTTATTTGCACTACAAGAGGGGGAGAACTCTGTGCAAGAAAAACTTCAGACAATACTCATCACGTAGCAACTTCAGAGGTTCCTATATGAAGTATTAAACAATAATTAAGGACAATTAGTTGAACTTTATTGAAAGACAGACATGAATTGGATTATGTAAATTTAGTCTTAATTATTATTTTAAAATATACTAACTTTAATTTTAGAATTTATTGTATGGGATAGTAACGGTTACACTTTAAATATTTTTTTTATTATTCTGACAATATTAATCTTTTTAGAAAAAAATATTTTAACATTTTTTTTTTTTAAATTTTGAAAATATTTTAAAATATGATAGTTGGTACATTGGATAAAGGATTATTTTAATTAATATGTTATATGTTGAATTGGACCAGAAAATGTCAAAATAGACATTTTATAAACCGTAAAGTCACTAGGTAATTTAAAGATGCTTTAATTATCATATGGTGTATATTTTAATTTTTTTTCTTTAGAGTTGCTTGGATTTTTTATAAAAGATATTTCTTTTGTCATATGAATGTGTGAACATAAGAATGTGTGCAATAATAACACATATAGATTTTTTGTTATTATTACAAGATATAAGCTATGAGTAAAAAAAAAGAAATATGCATACATTTTTTTTCTTTGTTACATTACATAGTTTGATATAATTTACTGATGCTCATAGTTTTATATGATTCTTTACTAAATGAACTATATATTATTTAAATATTTGAATATTGATTTTAATGTTTTAAAATCAAGATCATTTGTATTTTTGATACTAAGTTTTAAATGCATAAAAACTTTTCTTATAGTAGTTCAGGTTGATAATGTTATATGTTAACTTTGTTTGTTATTGTGAATATAGCTAGTTAGTTTACAATATGGATTGTTTAGATCTATTTTGAAGTTTTAAATAATAGTGACAGGGAAGTATAAAATAATGAAACTTTGGATGTCTTATATGTAGGATGTATTAACAAGATAGGAAAATAGCCTATATTTTATCTAAGTAGTTTTATGCAAGTACATGTAACATAGCCCCTGGCTTGTATGTATTTTTTGTGGACAGTGTTTAATATTTTGTATTTTTAAATGTTTGATAATTGCTGAATAGATAGTTTGGACATTATTTCTGAAGGTTTTGGACAAAAAAGTCACACTTATGCTTTCATACTGTTTCCATGTGAGTTATTAAATATATTTTTATACTATTGAGTCTTTACTCTAGTCATTCCTTCATGTCATACACATCATATCACTATCTTGATTTTAATAGTTATTACATCATGTAGCATATTATTTTTATGAAAGAAGATTAATAAATAATGTTGGATTGATGTATTGTTTTATTCAAAGGAAAGTAAGATAGGTTTGTCTTGTTTGGATTAAGATGAAATAGAAATAATATTGAATGTAAATGCTGATAATAAAGTAATAAAGAATCATAGTTACTTTTCATATTTTTATCAAATTATTTTGATGCTATAAAAAATCACAAATATTCATGATACTTTTAATAGTTTTGAGATTGAACATCAAAATGAACAATACAAAGTGTGATGAATGCTTATATTTTATGAAAATTTTTATATTATTTATATTTTAAAAAATATGAAACACATATACAAATTTTAAGAGTTGTGCCAAGCAAATTATCTAGTATAACATCAACACTATTTTGTTTAATTTAGTTTTCATTTATTGAATGAACCTTAAAATATATTTTTAATAAATATTAATCTAAGTATTTTTTTTTTTTGTTTTTTTCTTTATGTTCACTAAAACCATATTGTTTATTCATTTAAACAGCAAATGATTTCATTAGACTATAAAGCATACGTCTAGATTAATATATTATTTTATAACATGTATGATAAATAATGTATAAGCCAGAGTGAAGGCTTACTTACTTTCTAATTTTTTATAATAGAAATATGTAATTCAATCTTTCTTTTAGTCAGATTTTATTTAGTAAAACCTTGTAAATATTGTACATAGTTTGTTTAATATAAAGTGGAATAAATTTGTTAAACTTGTTTTTATAAATCTCTGTATTATTTTGATTGATTTATTCACACAAATACATGATTAACAGAATCCAAAACAAATATATAATACATTTGCACTGTATAAATAAAAGTATTCATTATACTAAATAATAATAATTCAAAATATGATATTTAAGTATTTTTTTTTACAATAATATTATTATAGTCATAATTGATCACGTAATTTATTACATAAAATTTAATATTCTTGTTGCCACATATTTTCACATTATATCATATTTTAAGATGCCACATGAGAAATAAAAGAATTACATTATTAATATTATTATTATTATTCTCATTATTGTGAGTTGTCATAATATTTAAATAGTATGTAGAATTAATAGTTATTTAATTAGGAATAAGAATATTATTTATTATTATTGTTATTATTATTATTTAAGTGTAGTTAGGAATGATACAAAATCCCTTATCATACTTGACTACAGGAAGTTACAAATTAATTAGATTTGTTTCAAGAACCTAAGATAATTATAATTATATTTTAGTAAAAGAAATTAGAATTTATTTTAGTAATATTATACTAAATTGCTTATTTCTTTTCTAAAGTCTTAAGAATGCTATGTTTTACATTATTATTTGAAATAAAAGGAGTGATAGTGTTCTTATCTCATTGATATTGTATCCTGTGGGATATAGGCTCAATGTAATCCTACTGCTTTACCTTCACTAAATTGTCTCATGATTTTATTAGTATTTTATTGATTTAATATTCATGAATAGAAACATATATATATATATATTATTTATTAATTAGTTAGGGCTAGTCGAATGATAGATATTTATCATAAATATCTTTATTATTTAATATATTAAGATTACAAGTATTTTAGCCGTGGTATTATTATTTTATTTGAGCTAATTCTATTTTTCCATTATGGATTGATCGAATGGTGAGGGTACAATATTGCAGTTATACTGAATGGATATATGTATGAAGGACTTTCTTCAATTAAGATGTTATGCAGTAGATTGTTTATTTACTGTAACACAGACACCAGAAACTTATTAATAGACTACAGAGATAATGAAATTCTAATAGTTTTCTTCTTTTTTTTTTCTATTTTATTGTTATAATAAAATTTATTTTGTTATCATAAAATTCTACTTAAATTTATTTAAAAGTTATGGAACCTTCTTCACTGCTATTAAATTTATACTCTCGGGACATTTCAACCACGAAATAAAACAACAAATAACAGTTGTAGCTAATGTTTGATTAGAGATGACAATTATTAAAAATTGTATATATATATTAAAAGTTTTGATTGATTAATTACGATCTGTGACAATAAACTGGAGATTTATCCATGTAAATAACTAAAAAAATGAGGGATTTAGCAATAATGTTGCTAATAATTCCAGCTAAACCATTTTCCTTCATAGCCAACAATAACTTTGTACCAGTGTTTATTATGAATAAAAAGAGACCCTTTTTTATCTAGATGTCCATGGTTTTATATGGAACAATAATATATTTTCTGAAATCCTGATAATGGTAAATCATCTTCTTCTTAGCCCTATATAAATGACAAATTAAATATTGTATTGGATTAATTAAGAAGTAAGTAAAGGAATGCACTCAATCATCTATGTTAAAGAAAAAAAAAACTCAAATTATTTGAGAATATTAATCTTATAATTTTTTTTGAGAATATTAATCTTAGTGTGTCATTTTGCTGATAGATGGCACACCGATCAAATATTTTTTTTTAAACTTTGCTTTTACTTAGGATAGAAAAAAATGCAAATGGTTTTCATTATTCTATTATGTAAGCATTTTTTTAAATATAGCATTATTTTAATTAATCATGTCAATTATAAGCATTGTTAAAGTTGTCAGTGTTTATTTACTAATTTAGCATTAGAAAGTATTTGTATTTACATGAATATTTTTAAAAAAATCGATAGGACATTATTTTCATGGGAATGATTAATGTCTGATCCGACTTACTATCTAACATTGGTCAATAAATGGATATGTAACTATTTTTAATGAAAAAATAAAGCTTTAAAAACTCACCATTTGGAAATTGGCATGCATGACATTGTTTTTTTTTTTTTTTTACTGCTCTTCTATAAGGAGCAGTTTTGAACCCTTTGTCTTACAATAGAACAATTGGTAAAAAAAAATAGGCTATTTATTTATTTAAATATATATAATATGTTGTATATATTTTAATATTAAAAACATAACACTTTTATATTTTTATTTTTGAAATTAAACAAATTTACAAATTATTGGTGGTAATTACTTTAATATATTATTCAACAACTTTGAATATTTATCTTATAATATTTTAATAATGTTTTGAATATTTATTTAATTACGACAATACACTAATTGCAACGTTTCATTATATTAAAGTAAATTAAAATTATTTCCTCATAAACAAATTTTAGATGTCATATTTTATAAAAATAATTTATAAAATTTAAATATTAATGGTCTATTCTCTTATTGTGAATTAAACTGCTTTATTTAATAATAATAATAATAATAATAATAATAATAATAAATCATACTAACAGTATTATTATTAGTAGTAATATAGTAGTTATCGAAATCTTTAATTTTTAAGCCGTTGATTACAAAATAAAAGTAATATATGTAGAATTCATGACTCTTGTTTATTTATTTCTCAGGAATTTATGTCAACAAGTACATTTTCTCTAATTATATATATATAAGTATAATTCAATTTAAATGAATCCTTTGTTTCAAATTTTATTTAATGGAAAGAACACATATATAGAGAGAGAGATTTATGACGAGCTAGAATTCAAGTAGCAGGTTGAAATCAATAATTGTATGCAATAAACCAAAGTGAATTTACGATTATTCGGCTGGGACTAGATTAAGGAATCTTAGGTTTTTGAGATTTCTATTCTTGTACTGTGCTACATTTAACGTGCCGATTATTAAACATCTTGTATATATTTCTATATATTTTTAAACATAATTATTGCAGAAACCTTTTTTATTTTTTAAATTGACATGTATTTATATATTATTGTATCATGTTTTTTGTGTGTTTGTGTGAAATACACCTTCATGGATAAAATTAATTCTCAAAAATTATATAATTTTAATTATAGTTTTCAAATGATTTTATTATTTATAATTGTGATTTGTAGGCAAAGAGTTTTTTTAAAGATATATGTAAACTAATACAAATATTCGGAGTTTTTCTTTTTTTTTTCTTTTTAAACTACAAATATCAGTAAGAGCTCTAACAATTGCTTTGTTTTTCAAAGGTTTTACAAAGTTTTTCTAAAAGCCATGTTAGCATTTTTTTTCTGTTTTCATCTTTCTATTGCACATATTTCTTTTTTACTTTGAATTCCCATGTAATTTCTATACTTTAATGATATCTTACAACCAGTTATTCATTCTCATATTAATATATCATTTCAATAATTTATTTACCTTTTTTTTCAATATATTAAGTTTTGAACTTGTTTTCTCATTCTATTCTTTCATTTTTCTATAATTATTTTAGTTTACAATAATTTTCAGGTTTATAAAAAAAACCTTATCTATTTTAATTATTATTCTAACATTTTTATCATTCTTTCAGCATTAATTAGCCAATTCTCTATATTAAAAAAAAAATACATTACTTTCTTTACAATTTGTGGGGACAATATTTTTTTTTTTTTAAATTGAAGTTTTTTTTTTTTTTAGTATTGTAACAGAATAAACATGTGAATATTTTAGCTTCTGTTATAAACCCACTGATTTGGGTGGCATTTGTAACATTGATTATGTGGGTCATGCTGTATCCTGAATCATAGCCTAATTGTTGATCATTCTTTGTAGCAGAATAAAATAATAAACTAAAGAAGAACAATCCTAATTTAATAATGCCTGTGAATTGTAGCTTCATTTGTAACATAATGAAAATAATAAAGTAAACTAAAATGAATATTAACCTTAAGGTATTCACAGCTTCAAGTCACTCAAAAACTGGCAATTTTTATGATATTGTAGTGAATTTGCACTCATTTTAAAGTCTAAAAAGTTCCATAAGATGCTGCCCTCTCTAGAATTGTTTTAAAAGTAAAAAATCAATAATATTCAAATTAAAAGTTTTAACAATGGGAGAAGGCAGTCTTTCCTAGGCACTGATTAGTTGTTGCTCGTATTGTACAAAAGAGAATGCTTGTCAATAATTTTCACCACTCCAACTTCTTTGTTTCAATTTTGAAAATGAAAATGAATGTTTTAGAGTATTTTTTTAGTAATTTTTTACATATTATAAATTATTTTGATAAAATATGCTGAAAATAAAATTATTTTAAAGAAATAGATAAGATTTTAATTAAAAATATTTACTTTTACATGAACGTAAATTGAGAAAAAAAAATATTGATGTACGCAACATTTTCTAATAGGTTGAACATCCTTTTTAGATTTTCTGCTATAAAATATTTTTATAATTATAAATAGAAATTTACTTTTGAAAAAACTTCCATTCACTTTCATATTCGGACAAATTATTAATTTGCTTTTTTTACAAATGAAACTAAAACAAATATAATATTAAAAGATGAATATATTTTATGGTTGATTCTGTAATTGACCAATCAAAAGTTTAGAATTTTATCTTGCTTGACCAAGCAGAATTTTTGATGATGAAAAGATTAATCAATGAATAATAATCAAACACTTAAATTAATAAAACAATGATAATATTCTTCACTTTAAACTCATAAACTCAAATAGTATTTAAAATGGATAAAAAAAACGAATAAACCCTTACTTCAAACTAACCTAAAATATAAGCAATATTAAAAATAATATAAGCATTATTATTAAAGATAAAGCAAAAAAAATATGAATATTACTGTCTTATAAATAAGTGTATATGCCTATAATGTAGATCCCTTATAATAGAAAAAAAAATAATGGCAAAGAGTTACACTGATAAACGTTAATATTCCTTATGAATCAACACACTCTTTATAATAATACAAACTTGTACCAAAAGTCAAATATTATTTCTATTTACATTTGGATAAAATAGTTCATGGATAAATGAAGTAATAATCTTAATATGCATGATATGTCTACAATATCAATAATATTCAACTAAATGTACAACTCAATAATTGATTTTTAATTACAACTAAATAAAATAAAAGTAATGCTAACTCAACCTTACTATTCCATTAATATCAATATACTCTTATTAATTTACTTAATTATAATAATATTAAAAGCTTAATAAACAATCAATTAACTTAATGTATCTCCCCACTTTCACCAACCCAAAATACTATAAAAGAAAATCCTCCTATTAAATAACCTTAAGATTTTCAATATCCAATCATAACAATATAAAAAATAAAGGATAGATTTTTATTTGATGCTTATTCCAACAATTAACAAGTCATATTCAATTACTCCTCAGTTACTAAAGCTAAGTTATTAAAACTTTTGCCTATAACTGTCAAAGTATAAGAAAGATTGTTAGATTTATCATAATCAAATATTAATATTACAATTTATTGTTTAAACTGAAATTACAATCCACATTAAAGAACCTTAAATATTATTAAAGCAAATCAGAAGTTAATTGCTTTAGAATCATAAATGTTTAATTATAAAGTTCCTTTAATTCTTCTTTTTATTTCATTTCTTTGAAAGAAGACAACTATAACTTCATAAAAAATAGTATGAGCTGTTATATCTTTCATGAATATATAAAGCAAAACTAAGATATTTATTTTTAACCCTAGTTTCATGTACTTTTATTCATTCATTTAAGCTCAAATTACTCTGATCTATATATAACTTCTTACGAAAATGCAATTCTATAAAAAAAAAAAAAAAGAGATAAAGAAATAAAATCATATTTTTCTTTAACCTTTACATTATTACAATTACTAGCAGAACCGTACTTACTATTAAAACAAAATACCCATAACAAATTTATCACAGAAGCCAACCCTCAAGTAATCTTTATAAAATGAACCTTTTTTAAACAAAGCAACCTTATTAGAACAATTTAATCTATAATTTGTATGGCAATATTTTTTAAACAATTACTTTATAGGATACAAATTGTTAGGTAAAAGGGTTAAACCATGGATATGTTGATCTGATTTTTTATGTGTTTTTTAATATTTTTTCCCCTAGTCAGAATTTTTACATGCTTTACATTGAAATATGTGTCTATTTTATATACATTATAATGTAAAATATTAGTTAAACAAAATCCATAGATAGCAAAAAAATCAAAAATTTGGCAAACATAACAGGGATTTACCTGCTATTTCTAATTTCCTTGACAAGTAGTGTTTTTGTAGTATGACGTTTTTTTGATGTTTTAGAGAATACAGTTTGAATACAAAAATGTGTTTATTTGAGATTTTATAACAATTCTGGATACTTTTCATACAATAATTTATATAATATTTATTACAAATCAAGAATATAAATTATGAATAATTTATTTTGAATGTAAATACTTTATTTTCAAAAACAGAATGTTATATTATTGGACAATGCAAATATACCCTAAAGTTATTTACAAGCTTTGATTCCTATGTAAACATTCTAATTATAATAATGAGTATGAAAATATTTAAACGTTTAAAGCATAATTAATTAGATACAAGAGAAATAGATAAATTTTCATTCATATTTTTTTTTAAAAAAGGACAAATAAAAATTTCTTTGATTTTGGAAAATGAAAATAATCTTTCTGAAATAAAGATGTATGAAGCTTTTTGTTTTCATTACAGATTATTTTTTTAATATTTTTAAAAATAAAGTGTAAATATTTAGAATTTATTTCAGTAATAAACAAAAATCTATATCAAATTAAGTCAAAGTTATTATTTTCTGCTAAGTCATAATGGTTTAATCTTAAACTTAACATTGAATGTTTACAGCCACTGAGAACAACATGAATAACATGAGGGAGGTTAATAATAGATATTAAATCTTCACTTTTAACAAATGACTACATACCAAATAATTATTATTTACATTTCTTATTACCAATATATATAAAAACATTTATTTAACAAAATCTACCCCCCCCTTTTCTAAAACATATTTTATAGAAGGACAAAACAATTAAACTTATTTAATATTTCTTCTAATTTATCATTTTAAGCTACAAACAAACACTCACCAACATATATAACAAATAACTATAAATATTTACATTCATAATTAATAATTTTTTCTTTCAAATAATTAATATAAACTAAACAAATTGAAGGAGAAATAATATAACCTATTATCCGCTTTATCTAATCTTATAACTCTTATTATTATAAGTAAGATACATAGAATCCTTTCATAGTAAGGGCAAATCAATAATAATTTTAATTTTATTCTAAGACAAAAGTCCACTATTAATCAACACAGACATAAAAATCTCAATACTACTTAATCTATTAACAAATTGATAAATATTTTCAATATCCAAACTACCAAATACTCAGTTACTTTCCATTTGAATATTACTAATCTTATCAAAAGCACCAAAAAAAAAAAAAAGAAACTATGTAATGACTAAAATAAATTGTTTTTAAAAAATATTAAACAACATATAAAGTCAAAAATAAATTTTAAAGAAAAACCTTCTTTGTCAGTCTTAATATTCAAAAACATTTTATCTGATAGAAGTCATGTGGATAACATTTTAAATAATATACTTATTTAAAAAAATTGCCATTGTAATATTTAACTTCCTTTTTATCACATTACCAGGATTCATTTTCTTTCTAAACTCACTTCCTTTCATATTGATAAACATCCAACTTTATCTTCACAAAAAAAATCACATCATTAGCAATTAACGTATTCTTAAGATTTTTATCCTCAGCATAAATAATAATGCATGCTTCCTTAATTTTTAAACATTTATTTAAACACAATTGAGTACCAACCTTCTCCTCATCGCTTAAATTACTGGATTCAATAGACAAAATTGTACCAAGAATTATATAAATTTCAGAATATGGACCATTGGATGTAAATCTCTGTTAAAAAAAAAAAAAAACTGATCTCCTGGTTGAAGATGTCCTGGTTAAATTCCTCCAGAAATCTAGAAAATTGAATAGGAGAACTTGTCTGGCCTCCCTGGCTGATCAAACCTGGGTGCAACTGAGAATTTAGTGGTCAACAATCAGACATATGAACTTTCTTTGCATTATTGTTCAACCTATAAACTTTTGCTGAATTCACTTTGTGCTACCACTACCATGATTGTGTTACTTTCTTGTTAAGCTCCTAAACTCCATATATCCAACCCCAAGAGATATATGATTACTTTAGACTCCCATGTTCTCGATACTCCAGCATTTTGAAACCCACTACCCAACTTACAAAACATTTTAATATGTATACCCTATTTTGGTTTAATTTTATAATCTAATAATGTGAGTCATGTAATCTGTTTGATTTATTGCTTGATCTTTGATGTGATTATCAAATATGTTCACCTTGCAAATTTTGTTTATTATACCTTAATTATAGAATGATGTATATATGTTCTTAATAATGATTCACTTTTGTTATATCCTATATACTGAAGCTCACCATTTTTGTCATTTCTGTAACCCAATGATGTTAATAATATAATTATATTGTATTTATTGATCAATCTTTGGTGAAGTTGTCCAAAATGTTCTCCGTAAATCTGTTTCACCCTAAATATGTTAATATAATTGTATATTTTCTTTTGTACATATTTCCGAGTTTTTATATGTAACATTATTACCCATAGAGTCCTATATATATATATATATATATATATATATATATATATATATATATATATATATATATATATATATATATATATATATATATATATATGTTCCCAATGGTGCTCTACATTTTGTATCTGTTTTGTTATGCCTTTTACTGTGAATAAAGTTTACTTTTGAAATGAATTATATTTTTGAATAAAAAAAAACAAAAGTAGGATTTTCACTAAGAATTTCTAAGTCTCTATCATTTAACATAATATCAGAAAAAATAATTTCTTTATATTACTATTTTAATTTTCGTCCACATTTCCTATAATAGAATTTTGATCCATTTATGTAAATTGCCTAATGAAAAAATTTTAAATGAAATAATAAAAATCTTGGCTCTTATCTAAATTATACTTATTCCTTTTATATTCAGAAATAAATCTATAAAGCCAAATAAAAATCTATTTTAAAAATTATTTAAAATGAACATTTGTAAATTCAAAATTAAATAATTTTTTGAAGATTAAGTATATAACTCCTAGGAAAAACATTAATTTCTCTGCATTTTTTAAGAAAATAAATTTGCCATCTTAAACATTCTATCCTTTCTCTTAATCTAGATACATTTTTAATCTTTCTATCATCATTTAATGAAAAGTAATTAAAAACTAAACACTGCAAATCACAACTATATACACACACAACTTCCCACATCAAGGTTTTTTAAAACTCATCTTATAACACAGACTCAGAAATCCTGGAGTCAATTTGATTAACTACAAGTGCCTTTCAAATATGGTATTGTCCTTCTTATGAGATCAAACATCAGCCTCTCAATCAATATTCTTGTGAAAACAAATTTATGTATTGAAATCAGGATTGACTGCACTTCCATCTTTAATTTATATAAGCCATCAAACATCTTGGAATTAATTCAAACTACCCTCTTTGGTCCATCCATCAATTATTGTTGGAGATTTCAACTCACAGTATACAGCTTGGGGTTATAATTCTACATCCAAATCTGATGATTATTTGATTGCTTGGATGCAGATTAATAATGTTCACCTTGTTTATGATGCATAAAATTCAGGTACTCTTTACTCAGTCAGATGGAACACATCATACTAACCAAACCTAACCATGGTCCACTTCCAACTACTAGGAAAATTCTCTCTAGATTAACCAAAAGCCAGCAGTCTCCAGTATTCACTTACATTGACCTTAGAGTTTTTTTATTTATTCCAATCCCATTACTCATTGTAACCTAAACAAAGAAAACTTCTATATTTAGTACTCATGTCAAAAAACCATACATATAATTTCTCCTTATGCTTTCTCCATTCATAGGTTTAATGCACTTATTAAGTCACTTTCCAAAAGTCAATAACCCAAGGTTTTTATAAATCATGCATGCCTGTCTGAAGTTCAAAGTGTAACAGAAATAGATATCCAGTAATCATAGATTCATTGATAGTTACATTTCCAGAAAAATTTAGATGATCAGAACTGTTGAAAATTTCAACCCATTAAAGTAAAAATTTTTTGGAAACTTATTGTAAATTGGGTACTAAAGATTATCAATTTCACACAATATATGAAATTTGTCCTGATGACATTGTGAAATATCTTAAACAGACAAGTATGGTTAGACTCAATATTTTCAAGATCAGAAAACAAGAATCTATCTCCAGGGAACTTGAATCAATAATTGCACAATGTACCTCACTCGTTACAGAAGTTATCTATGGAAAAGTGGTTAATGTTTTTCAGTTGACCAAATCTGGAAAGATGGTAGGTATGGATGATATCTTAATTGACTTTCTAAAGCACTTGAATGTTAGAACAATTAAATGACTTGCCATTATTTATACAAATACTTTGCAAAATTAGAAATTGGTCACAAAATTATTACCATTCCTAAACTAGGAAAGTCATTAAATTCTGTTGAGAACTATTGTTTCCCTTCTCTGATGCACTTACAAACTTTTTGAATGAATTATTCTGGCAAGACTATCACCAATTCTTAAGCCTGCTTTACCTATAGAAAAGGCAAGTTTCAGATCTTACCATAAGGTCTGTTGTGCTCAACTTCTATCACTCACTACACTTACTGAGGAAGGTTTCCAACTTTGTTACCAAACAGCGTTACTCATTTTTCTTCTTCTTTTGATACTGTTTGGAGGAAGGGACCTATCTACAAACTAAGCAATGTCATCAAATGCAAATCTACATTTGCACACTTGGAAAATGTTCTCAAGAATACATTCTTGGTCACAACTCCAGCAACACTTACTCAACTAAAAATTGTCCATTACAGGTACCAATTATCTTTGTAATCATTTTCAACTGGTATATTAACTATATTCCTACTACAGCTTCAAAAAATATCTATGCTGATGATATTGCCTTTGCTTTTAGATGATACACCTTCAGTTAAATTGAAAAAACTCTAAGCTCTGTTTTAAAAGTACTTGTGGATTATTTCAATTTTTGGCATATCAAGCCTAATCCAAATAAATCAATTTCCATTTGTTTTAACCTCAGTAACAATCTATCTAAAAACTGTTGATGGTACTAATCAATCACACCCAAAATACCTGGGAAATAAATTGTATTAAGCTCTTTCTTTTAAAACATATCTTATACATGTAAAAATAAACTTTCCACTGGAAATATTATATCCAACCTGGCAGTCACCACATGGGGTTTTAATGCCAAAATCCTTAGAACTTCTGAACTAGCACTTGTTTATCCTGTGGCTGAGTACTGCACTGTTGTATCATGCAGAAATATACATGCCAAAATCTTGTGGATATTCAGATGAATGAAACATATGTACTATTTCTGGCATCATTAAGTCATCACCAGTACATTCAAGTAATGTTCCAGATAATCTTAGTCACAGCTTGGCAACTATAAATGAATTCAATAAGATTATTCACCTACCAAAACATCCAGTCAATGTTACTGTAATCAGTCACCAAACCATTATTTAATATCAAGGCAGACTTTCTGGCTTACTGGTGACTCTCATTAGTCAACCAGATTGGATATCAACAGCATATGAACAACTCCAGTATAAATAGTCACACTCTAATAGCTTATCCAACTCTCAAAATAACTTATTTCTACCTGTCAAAAAAAAAAAACTCTGCTCAAGAATTAAGAGAATCAGAACAGAATGGGATAGATGTTGTTATAAGTTGCACAAGTGGGGATTTATAAACACTCAAACTACGAATGTGAAAGATCACAAACTATCATGCATATTTTCAAGGGGTTTCCAATTTACCAGGACTTTGTTAGACTCTTTGCTTTTCATAAATTGGAGGAGGTGAGTCTTGATTGGTTAAGAACTGTTAGTGTTGTTTTTTAATGTGCTGTAACCATACACTAAATAAACAAATATATGCTCTACAATTCCCAATCAAATTCCACACACCCTTAATATTAAAAAAAAAAAAAAACTCTTAAAGAAGTATTTATTTCAGAGTCACACATTTTTAATAATAATGATTTTTTTAGTTTTTTTTATTTCATTTCATTCAAAGAAAATGTCTTTAATATCATCAAACTAATAATATAACCTGTATCACATTCATGGATATGTAAAACATAACTAAGATCCATTTATTTATAACCCTACTTTATGTACTGCTTTTTATCATTTAAGCTAAAAACTACATTGATCTATATACAACTTTTTACAAAAACAAGGAATAATATACATTACCTCATGTATAGACTTCCTATCAAATATTTATTTTGTATTATTCAGTAAATTATTCAAAGTAATATCCCTGTTTTAATCAATTTTCTTATTTCCAAATTAATAATCTTATTTACAATTCTATAAAAAAAAATTAAAGGCAAAGAAATAAAATATTTTTCTTTATACTTCACATTAACAGAACAATAATAACTATTAAATAAAGCACTTTTAAGAAATTTATCAGAGTAGCAAATAATCTTTATTAAATTAACCTTTTTTGTAAGAAAGTAATCTATTAGATCTATTTAAATTCTGACATTTATAACAATAATTTCTTATTATTTAGTAATAATACTTATGGGATACAGTTTGATTGCTATCATATATGTTAAAAAATCCTAAATCTTTACAATGACACCATACAAAAAAATTCTTCTTTACATTTCTTATCAACAATAAAACTAAAAATTTTATTAGAACAAAATGTAATTTACCTCCTCATAAAACATATTTTATAGAGGATCAAAACAATTAAACTTATTTAATAATTCCTCCAATTTATCATTTTAAATTACAAACAAACAATCATCAACATATATGACAAATAACTCAATATTTACATTAGTAATTAATAATTTTATCTTTCAAATAATTAATATAAACTGAATAAATTAAAGGAAAAATAACATAACTTATTATACTCCTTTCCTTAATCATATAAAGCTTACCCATGTAAAAAATACATTGAATCCTCCAAAAATATGAGGAAATATTTAATAATTTTAATTTTATTGGTAGGCAAAGATCCATCATTAAGCAATACAGACATAAAGACCTCAATACAGTTTAATATATTAACAGATTGATATATGTTCTCAATATCCAAACTAAAAAATATCCAATTGAAGAAACTATATAATGACCAAAACGAACAAATAAATTTAAAAAGTTATTCAATAATTTAGAAATACTTTCAACAACACTACAGATAAAGTCAAAAATAAATCTTAAAGAAAACCTCCTTTATTGAGACTTTACACTTATAAACATCTTGACTGGCATGAAGTCATTTTGATAACATTTTAAATAATCATTTTTTTTTTTAATTTGCCATTTTCTTTATAATATCTATTAACATTTTTTATTACATTACCAGAATTTCTCTCTCTTTCTCTCTCTCTCTTTCTCTCTCTCTCTTTAGATTTTAATATATATATATATATATATATATATATATATATATATATATATATATTCCATTATTTAATTCTATATTTACTTTCTCCTAAAGTCACTTCCTGTCATAATTACAACCCATATTTATTTGGGAATTATGGAATGTAGTGTACATTTATTGATATGTTTTTAGTCCTTTGCACTTGAAAAGTCTACTTTAGCAGGAATCCATTGATTTTGTTTTAAAACTTATTTTCTTTGGCTAGTGTGATTTAATTTACAATAGAATGATGTAATTAATCAGTAGCATAATTATTAAAGTAATTAAATAAAAAGTATCAGTACAAACTTACCTTAGATATAGAGGTAATGTTATAGGACTTCAATTAACACATGTGACATATATTTTTCACATACTACAAATAGTTAATTTATTCTTAAATAATTTTTTTATCTTCCACCAATATACTTCTAATTAATATCTAAAATATTACAATATTAGCAGTATTTGATAGATAAATTCAAATTTATTTGCAATTGCTTAATCAATAATACAATAAAAATTAGTTTTACTTTCCCATTTTATACCCAGAAGAATTGAGACTACTCCAATTTCAACACTGACAGAAAAAAATTAAATAATGATACTGAATAATTAACAAAAAAAACATTTATTTCTAACATAAAAAAAACTAAGTATTTATAAGTAATTAAAACTCCAACTAAATACATTTCTAATAAAAATATTTAACTTTCTTAGCAAAATTAAATATTTTAATTTTCACTTTTACACTTTTCAAATTCATTATATATAAATTTAGAGTGAATATTGGTTTCTACATACATACTTAGTCTGCATCTCTTCTTGATATTGAATGTTTATCGTGTTTTTTATAATGTGGTCATTTTTAGAGATGACTAACTTGCAGCATGATTTAAACATTTTATTGGTAGGCTTTAGGTCTTCTTTAAGAACCAGATAACACACATGTTAAGGTAAATATTTTTGAGTCATATGAATATATTTTTGGCATATAGGTAACTGATAATGTTTCAAATCCTGTGCAAGATTTAGGGAGGCTATTTTTTATCCTAGGGCCTATAATATTAGAGATGATAGTGATATCAGGTTTAGTGACCTTTAACTAGTTATTTTAAAATATTTATCAGCATAAATTTTTCATTACTATAGTAATGATATATTGATAAGTAGTCTTTTCACTGTTAGCTAGATTTCCTATTTATCTAACAGCCCAAATTGTTTATAAAGAATAGCTGATTATCTTTGTTGAAATTCTTCTATACTTATCTGATTTCATTCTCTATTTGACTAAATTTAAAGGTTATGGTCCAATGGCTAGCTTGATGAGGTATATTCTGATCAGATGTTAATTTTACAATAATATTTTATAATTTGATTATTCCCACTAACTTTTAATGCTTTTTAAACCTCAGTTTCTTATCTTTATTTAAAAAAATCAAGTTCTCCAGAATTCCAAAGATAATCCATTTATCTGCACAAAGTGTTAACATTCTAATAATTTTGCATAGTTTTTTTTTTAATATCTTAATTACAAACTGCTTTGATAAACAACTTGATTTTCAGATAATATTACGAAAGAAAGAAAATATAATTTCTAACACTACATACAATTGTATAAATGTAAGCATTTCTACATTTTCATTTCATGGTTAAATTAAATGAATTTCTTATTATAAATTGAAATATATCTAACTATTTTGTTTCACACAACTCATTTTTACGGTTTGCATTCATTAAAACTGACCCCATTTGTCTCAGTAATAAAAGTGAAATTTCTAGCTAAATAGCTCTCATTAAGGCATTTGTGCAAACCACATTTAGCTAAAATAAAGTATATATACATATATTCCATTTACAACCTTGAACAATTTAGAAACCCATTTGTATATATCTTTTATTGACAGAGTCTAAGAGCCGTAAAATCTATTTAAAAAAACAATAGAAATTCCATGTTGTGACTCCCTTCCCCCAAACATAAATGCTTATTTGAAAACAGACATATTTCATAATATATTTATTGAATATTTATTATTTTTTTATTTATTTTACAGTATTTTTAATTTTCTTGACAGCCCTTATAGAATACTGAAATTTTAATCCAATGTTACCTTATTCCTCTAAATCCTTTCCTAATTTTAAGATTATTTAAATTAAATCAAAGCAGATTTGAACACAGACTTTTAAGCTTCCTTCAGTCATCCATTCCCCTCTTTTCTTCCAAAACATAAGCTTGTGGTTAAGACCTGTAGAGGTCCCTAATATCGCATTTTTACACGCATATTCTTGAGGTTACAGCCTTAGTAAATATTAATTAATCTTCTATAACAAATATACATGATAACACTTATAGTGAAAAAAATAAACAATCTCCCATAATATTTGTGTTGAACCAGCCCTCATCAGTTGGTCTAGTTCATCATCTCCCACACATACTTATAATCAGTGCTTCATTTATATAACGATAGCAAATGTACAAACTTTATATATCTATATATAGACTTTATTAGTAACAAAATATTTACAAGAATTAGTATATTTACATTAAGAGCTTTTTAATTTTTTTTTTAATTTTTTTTTTTTACATTGCTTAGGAGGTTTTTAGAAAACAATGAATTGTAACGAGATGATTTCTTGTTGTTGCATTAATGAGAAGCTAAGGAATATATTGCTTTGTCATATTTTTGTGCCATTACTGGGTATATATTTTTGAGCATATATATATATATGTTATGCCATTCTTTGTTAGTTTTTAGTACATTGTATTTTTTGTTATCAAAGATTACAGCACGATGGGTAAGCCATATTCTTCTAAGAATGTGAATGGTTACAAATGCATTGAATGGTTTAAATTTCTTTATATTGTTTATTAGCATATTTTTGAAATTAATTGTGTCTTTGTGGAATACAAAGTGATGTAAGGGTGAAATGTATGGATATGTTTCAAAGATATGGGATGTATTTTCAGGGAGTGCATTGCATAGTATACAAGTAGGATCTATGTTTAATTCAAAGTGTTTTATGAGAAATAACTTTGTTGGTATTATATCAAGTAGCAGATTATGCAGGAATTTCAGCCATGAGTGAGGCACACATAAATTTTTAAAATTTAGTCCGTGTTCTGCCATAGATAGTGTTGCCCAAAGTTGCTATCAGAGTAAATGATTTTTTTAGATCTTTGTATGATAACCCAATTAAAGTATTAAAGTTATAATTGTCCAGTAAATAAGCATGTTTAATGGCATGATTAGTGAAAAACTGGTGGTTGGAATATGGAGTAATAGCAAGCAGAAGTAGATATATCTTAGCTGTAATGTAGGATGTGAAAGATTGTGGAGCTAGTAGGTTAAGCCCACCCTTGCATATTGAGAAACAGGCATTTTTGATTGATAGAAGTTGAGATGTTGATCCCCATATATATGTTTTTGCTATTCTCATGAAATACTTAATAGTTTTTTTTTTTTTTTGGAGATGCATCCAAGGGCTCTAACAGGCAAGTATATCTCCTAGAATGGCATTGATGATGCAAACTTTCATTATAGGGTATAACAATTTTAAGTTAAAGCGCTTTATTTTTGTATTAAATTTGTCTATGACAAGAAGATTTAAGTGATGACTTAGCTGTGTTTTTGAAAGGTTAATAGGTATACCAAGAAAGGAAGAATATGTACCTGTGAAGAGTGAGGGAAAACTGTGACCGGTAGCTATTTGTCATAAGGATGATTTGTTGATTTGTATTGTGGATCCTGTTATAATTTCAAATTTCTTCAGTTTATGAAGTGTCATAGATATATTTTGCAGGTTCCTGAATATTATAAAAACATCATCAACATATGATATGATCTTGACAGTTGTGCCTAGCTTCAATTCATTTCCATTCCCCAAGTATTTCACAATCCATATCATTGAAATGTGATGATAAAATGTTTAAACTCCTTGTTGATTCCAATATTATTCTCAAATCTGTGTTGATCATAAGTCACTGTAACCCATTCTTCTTCTGTGTATTTGAATGAGCATGTTAAAGGTCTCACATATACATATTGATTTAAAGTCAACATGTGTACGGCAATATGAGAATAGTTTGGCATCAACAAGGGCTTTGAGAATTCCATGATCATATTTTTCAATGACATGGATGGCCAAAGTGTTATAGAATGGATAGGATTGAAGCTTGTCCATTAAAATTTATAGATTAGCTAACTTAATATAAACCAAGTATGATCTGGACCAAATGATGAATGCCATTTTAGGACAAAATACATGTATCGGAGATTTTTTTCACATGTATTTGGTCATGTATGTTACTTATAAAACTTAGAGTGGATAACTGAAGGAAGCTTAAAATTCTACGTTCAAATCCACTTTAATTACATCTAGCTAAGGTTTATACATTATATTTGTATACAAACATTAAGTAATGAAGTTATGACTTTCTGATTAATGGTCATCACAGTGTAAATATGCTAACATTATTTGAAAATGAACGTATTCATAGTGTTACTTTTGCAACATTTTGAAATCATATTTATTGTTTTAAGCATTGAAAATGGATTGGCATGATTTATACACATATTAATGCACAATTATACTGATACTTTTTTTATAATTTGTTGCAAACCTTTTTAAAACTTTTTTTCCATAGAGGCAAAACTCTCCTTACAGTAGTGCCACAGAGTAGTCAATGGATGCAGAATGTTTTGTGCATAAAATCCCTATCTAGTGCCTACTTAACCAATATACCCAGGGTAGTTTCTGGCTTATGGCTTTTATCAGTGAGGAACCTTGCATCTGAGAGTTTTGCCTCTATGAGAAACAGTTTGTGTAAACATAAAGAACGGTGACCATGTGATGTTTGATGGCTTTCTAAAGCTTGTTATGGATCTTGTGCTTTTACATGTACATATATACAAAATTATTTAATGATGAAATAAAACTATAAATTAAATGCATTAAAAATAATAAATTATCATAACAAAGGAAAATGAAATACCTTTGAATTTATTTTCCACTTTTGGTATAACAACTGTACCTAAACAAGTGATTAATATATATTAAGTACATTTAAAACCTTATTTAAAGATATTTAAAACATTTAAATATTTTAGAACTACAAAACTCCTACTATAACTACTGTTTTATTATTATTAAAAATAATAATAAAATTTAATTTATATTAATGATACAATTTAATAAAAATTAAAGCTGAAAGATAATTTGTCAATTATAAATATATGCGTTGACACACTCTCATAAAAAAAGCTATAATTGCATGAAACGCAACTTTTACACGCACGTACACCTAAATCAATAACAATTCAGAAGTACATTTAACGTAACTAATATATTTTTTAATACTATAGAGAAAAGCTACAAATAAATTGAAATACGATACATCTTTTTTATTTATCTGTCTAAACTTTGTACATAGGACAAATATTCCGCTCTAAAAAATAAGGACAGATTTTGAACAAGCCTAGAAGAATACAATGGTAAAGTTGACAATCATTCAAATGTAAACTGATAAGATATCATTCATTACTAATGACTTTAATAACCTCATATAAATCCTCAAATTATATATATATATACTTCTTATTCATCAGAATGTGAATTAATTACAGTAATAAACTCAGCATATAATACCTATTCCTTCTATACTTTACAGTATTACAGTACTTTATCCCCCATTTCTCAATGTAAGTTAAGTTTATTTTTGTGCAATTTCTTTTGTGTGCATTTTCTGAGGAACTTATCTATCACATAAAATAACACCCAAATATATATTGTAATGGTATAAATTTAGGATGAACATTGAGTTATAGCACTCATACATCATCAAAGATAAAAGAAAATGTATATGAGGAATGAAATGACTCAGAGACCAACACACTATTAAAAATTATGTTAACTATAATTTCACTAGTATTACATAAAAGTAATAATCATTCATCATCAAAAATGATCAAAATATAATGAATCAGTAGCCAATGTTGTGACTGGATTTGAAGTGGATCTGACCAAGACAATTGTTTAGCCCTTGTCAGCTTAGAGCAAATTTTTGAGATAGTAATTTGAATGCATGAACTTAAGAGCTAATCCATCAGAATATATAACAATAAAACAATGCTGGATTATGCTGATCATCATCAATGCCCTGGATATTTTTCATCTTTAATGCACTAGCAAACTATAAACTTAATTTCTAAGAAATACTAAACTAAATAAAATATAGTGCCTGGAATTTAAAGGATATCTGATTTGTTCCAATTCAGGGTCATCATTAACTGGATGTCCATAAACACTGAATATAAGCCCCCTTTTATATAAAATACAATTATGCATGAATGTAGCTCAGGAACAAATGCTCTATAACTATTACTGTGATCAAGAGATATAATCCTAATATATAATAATTTATAATATTTTAATTATATTGAAAATTGAGTAAATTTACTGGAATAAATTTAACAATGAAATATAAATTTATTAATAACTATTAAAATGAATTGAAGGTCTGATGGGTATGCCATACATATCAATTAAACCTTCTGATTTTGATTAATACAATTAGCTATAACAATGTGATTTAGACTGACTTGCCATTTTTGGAAAATGTATAATCCAGGTAACTGTTCACCTGCAGTGAGTTCTCTTCAGTATATATGCCATCTAATACATGCATATATATGAACTAAGATTATGTAGAATCTGGATCATGCATCCCTGTAAATCCAAATTGTACTATAGTTGTACTAGTAGCAGCAGCTGGACTTACACTTTCCTGACTTCAGTTATAACTTCATGGTAACTCTGTCATAATCTTTAAACTTTAAGAACTCTCCTGTAATTCCCCCCCCAATTTCTTGATAACCAGGATGGAAAAACACAATAGTTAAAAATAAGTTTTCCCTAACTTGATTGAAAAAAGTTAATGACTCATTTTCAATTCAACTTAATCCTTTCAAAAACAAACCTTGTGGAATTTTATCAAAATATACAAGCATTAAATACAAATAAATGCTAATCAAAATAGATAGTGGAATTTTATAATTACCAGTATATCTATTGTAACATAAAAATATGCTTGTTTCAATTTCAAAATGAAAGGATGATAAAAGAAAGTGTATACATTAATGAAATAAAACCAGAATTAAATAGGATGTTAATAGAAAAACAGAAAAGAAAATAATAGGTTTTTAATTAAATGTTTTAAAGGATATATATAGATTTTTTTAGAAAAAAGGAAATTGTTTGTGTTTAAGTTGTGATTGTTGGTAATAGGAAAGAGGAAAGGGGAGAGAGATAAGGTAAATTTTTGGTTATTGATATATTTTGTAATTTTTTATTTTATTATTATTATTATTATTATTATTATTATTATTATTATTATTATTATTATTATTATTATTATTATTATTATTATTATTATTATTATTATTATTATTATTATTATTATTATTATTTTGGAATATGTGTTATATATATATATATATATATAATTTTACTTTAGAGTGCCTTGAAAAAGACTATATAAAATAGTCAAAATGTTGGATTTTTATGTCATGATTATAGTCATATAAAAAACAAGTTTTAAAAAGGAATTAGTTTGTTTTATTTATATTTACATATAATACATAGTTATAAAAATATAATTATTATGACTAATGTAAATTTAATGGCAGATGAAAATGATTGCATTTTCTATAAATGAATATAAAATTTACATAATTTATATCTTTCGACCATAATGTATAAGTTATGCAACAATTGTTCTGCCAAATTTTGTTCCGTGTACTTCTAGATAAGTATTTTAGAACATATTACATTTTGGTCATCTTTAGGAAATTTTACACTTTATTCCAAATTCATATTATTGTTAGCAATATCAAGGTAGTTAGTATTTATCACAAACATTTCAAGTGACATTAGTTTCCTCTATTATTTGGATGTTGCTAGCCTAACCAGGATATAGTTCTAACAAGGAAATTATACCTGGACCTTTATATTTATGAATATTGAAATTAAGATAAGATTTTAACCAATTAATTATTCATGAATTTAAAGCTCCAGGCTCAATTCCCATGATTGTAACACCTGAAGAAAAGAGAAGTATAATATCACTTAAATGTTGTGTTGCATACCAATCTGCTTAATAAATGGTGACTTAGAATAGATACTTCTAAAAAATAAATATGTTTTTTGTGAATATGATTGCCTGGCTTGCGGGTTCGCATTCTGGCTGATGCTATGACACTTTAAAAAAAAAGATCTATTTTCAATGCAACTATAATTTTTAATTTTTGATTACACTTAAGCCTTATATAATATAAAAGGTATATTATATTTTAACTCCTAACATTATCGAAATAAAAGTTTTTCTTCAGAATTCTCTCAATCTAATGCTAGACATATACTGTACTGGTTGAAAATCCACCCACAATAATAAGACCGAACCGCAAAGTCGGATTCAAACTCAGTCAAACAAACTGAATGAGCTCAGATCAAATCAATGGATGACCTAAGTCGATGGTACATAACTATGCATCAAGAAACTAGCTCAACAGATGATGATGATTTGAGACCCCTGATCTGACACTAATAACATATAATAAAATAACTAAGGATATTTCTAAGTCAACTCATATATTTATATGTTCAGGTTGCCAATATAGACAGAAAGCTTTAATATTAAAATAATTATTGAATAATAAAGAAAGTTAAAAACCAAATGTGTTAATAAAATGTTTAATAATAATAATAAATATTTTGTTCAACATTTAGATTATGATTATATAGATTACCTCTAGTCTTTAAATGGGATTTATAATTTACAATAAGAATGGCAGTCCTTACTATATTCCAATAACTATTACACAATATTCTAAATGGATTATATATGTCTATGCCCCGAGAAGAAAATAAAGGTAGATAAAGGTATTTGGCTGTGACAGAAATTATTATTCTAATTCTAAAAGAAAGAAAGTTAGATTCATTTCCACATTCATAAATTAATTCATGAAGAGCAAGATATGTATTCAAGGCATAACTTTACTGTTTAACAAGGAGTTTATGTTATAAGAAATGAATACGAAGTTGTTTGACTTTAATAAAATCAATTCATAACGATTTACGAGGAACTGAGAAATAACAGTGCTTATGACTTATAAGCTATAAAAATCAATATGAAATATAACGGCTTGTCAGTGATTTAAGTAGGAGGGAGGCTTGTGTTTTACAAGTCTTTCTGCCCTATCAAGGAGACATAAAATACAGGGAAAGCCAGGCTGGGTCATAGCCTTGAACCTTTGGTGTTCCAAATATAAAAATGAGCAAGTGAGGAAGTGCTTTCTTCCTATGGAATTAAAGTAATAATTATAATATCACCAAGAACAAGACCATGAGGCAGGAATTGGCTTGTGCCAGCATTGTTTGAAAATGATGGTTTGATAGTCATTGTGTTTAAGTAATAAAACCCAATTTATATAAAGAATGCTCTATGTAATGACCTGATCAATTTACATTAAAGTCAAATGCGCTTTAACTAAAAGTACTGAACGTAATTATAAAATTATATTAATTATACCCTAAACATCATGCCCTCCCTGAATTTAAAAAAAAAGTATAAAATTTGAATTAGAATATATTGACATTAATTCCTTTATCGACCCTTTTGCAAAAGCATTTTAAGATTATGAATAAATAAATATCTGTAAACTAGAAAAAAGAGCCAGGAACATAGGTTAGAACCTGAGCTAATAATTTATTATTAGCCATTAATAAAAATAGCAAAAATTGTATAAATCCTTCAACTCGACAATTAATAGAACCATCTTAAATTAATTCAAATGGGCAAAAAATACTATCATACTTAATATTAGATTATTTCCATGAGGTACGTGTAACAAAATAAATTATTGTCAAGTTGAAGTATTACTGGCATATAATCAAAAATACATAACATTAATAATTACTCAATAAATATATTTAGTAAAGTTAGATAGATGAACCACCATTGTAAGAAAAAAAAGAAAGTTAACATAATACTAATTTTAAAGACTAGAGATTAAGATACAGAAAATTTTACAGTAGATAGCTTAAAAGGTGGTGTAAAATAAAGTTCGGAAACTGGCCAGAAAGTTGCGCTTGTTTCAAGAAAGATATTACCGTTCCTTCATGGTTGATTACTTAGATTACACATGGCAGAGTCCAGTTGGATGAAACATAGGTGCGGCTTTTGAAATTTTGAATGGCATTTGAATTGATTCTTTCATGTTTTGGCAGCATGATTGGTCTGGAAAAGGTTTAGTTTAGCAGCCACATTGAAGATCTTCAGGGGACTTCATGCCCAGCAGTCAGACTCCTAAAGTTTAGCCCCTAACCATGATGGAGACACTATATAGATTTATAATTTAAAGACACACATAGATTCTAGTAGCATTTCTTTAAAACAAATATGGCTTCTTTTTCCAAACTTTTCCAGGCTATGTATACTGTCCTCTCGTTTCCCGCCTATTCGCATCTAGATGCCTTCAGGCTAGAACTTCTTGCATTATCAAAGTTACAGATTTTTACTAATTGGTTTTAGATACATTCCTTCGATAAGGCTTTCAAACTCATTAACTTTGAAGTCATTTTCTAATTAGAAAATAAATTTGTAAATCAGAAAAATGATTTTAATTAGGAACCGTCCTTACATTTTAAATTATTATCTTTTTGCTAATTAATAAAAATTCCCCATTGTCTTTGAAAAATGACAATCTGAAAACTTATCGAAAGAATGTAGCTTTTAATCACTAAAATTTGAACAGACTATTTAAAAGTAAAATAAAACATTCCCTGAGACGCAATGAAACTTTATAACGAATATATATATATATATATATATATATATATATAAATATTTATAAATATATACGCACAATCCACACAGTTATAATATATATAAATTCATGAATAATTTTATCATGAATTTAATAATGACATTGATTAGTTTAAATATTAAACTAGTTGGTTTTAACATATTTTTGTCTAATACTGTTTTTTAATGAAACTAGCGTGCATTGAACGTATAAAGCCCCATTGCATTTGAAAATTCATGGTTAGTACTAGGGCTTGAAGTGGGATACATGTGAGATATTATGAAGTTAGGATCGAACTTAGATCCAACTGCTTCAATATATTAGCAAAATGAGAGCAATAATCATTGCATAAAACACATTTTAACAGCATAAGTCTTTTATTGATACATCTACAAGTTTCTAGAAATGAAATACATTAAATTAGATTTATCAAAAAAATCAGCAATGTGTATTCTTCTTTCTTTGTTTGATCTGTTTTTCCAGTAGCTTGCATCGATATATCTGTTCCATAAAATCCTTTGGAAATTACATATTACTAACAATATCAATATTATTTTTAATAGAAGGTTACCCACTGCAATGGTTTCGTTCGTGTTTTGACATAATTTGTACCAATTAAATTCCCCACATTTGATGTATGCTTATTTAAGAAAAAAAATCTATTTTTAAAATATTTATCTTTACTAATACCTTTCATGCTGTTTTATCAATACTACTGATAACATTAATGTTTACATTGCCTTAATCAGTAATTTTCTATGTATGTCAACTTGTAACACTGTATACCACATCTTGTAGGTTATGTCCACTTCATTGATAGGAAAATGATTCTTTAAATTAACTAACCTATACATAGAGTATATGTCAAAATGAAACACCTACCTTAAGTTATGTTCCAATCTGACCCAATAGTAATTTTCTGCTTTCATCAAAGATCCCAACTAAAGTCTTTTAGATTACAGAACTATTCTTATCAATATTTTTATTTTTATTTTTGAGGGCTTACATTTAAAAAAAAAGAAAAAAAAAGTTGGAGTCAGATCACTGTGGGTGCATTAAATGAATGCTAATGAGATTGCACAAATACAAAATAAATAGGCATAGTTAATAAAGAAAGATGAACAGAGATAAACAAGTCTCATGGTGATCAAAGTCTATCTTAAAATAAGTACAACAGTGTATTGCCTTAGGCTAATTATTTTTCTTTGTTATCTTACAGCAAGGCATACTTGTATTCACAAATGATTTATTTATTATTTACAATTATTTTCATATTGGAAGATCATTATGGATTTCAAACTTCTCTAATTATATGCTTGTTTAATTGACAAATATTAATAAACTAAATAAAGTAGATGATGATGATGATGATGATGATGATGATGATAATAATAATAATAATAATAATAATAATAATAATAATAATAATAATAATAATAATAATAATAATAATAATAATAATAATAATAATAATAATAATAATAATAATAATAATAATAATAATAATAATAATAATAATAATAATAATAATGCAAAGGTGCAACTGATTAACAAGCTTATAATAAACAAGATAACATATTATATGCCTGTAGTTGAATTTTTAAAAAAAATTATGGCATGCATTAATTCCATATGTTGCAAGTGCATCTGGGGGGGAAAGACGATGGCAATGGCAATGGCAAAACTCAATTGCCCTTTTATAGCAAATGGACTGGGGTTGCATAGCTTACAAACATTTCAAACATTCAAAACAAGGAATGCTGTAATTGCTATACTCACTCAATTTCCTAAATTAAGACACCTAGAACAGATAACACCTACAGATAGGCTTCCCCCAAAAGATTGTTTTTTGGCAGTCACCATCTACCAAAGCAGGAGAGAAAGAACAATTCCAGATCAATTTGAACAAAAGTATAAATATTGAAAAATATATAAGTTTATACATCAAAATAATCACAATGAGGAGATCCCATCAATACTAGAAATAGGAAACAAATATCTGATCAAGCAATACAAAAGATGGCAACTAGAACCTAAGTTCCTAGATTTTATAATAAAAATGAAATTTGAATGTTTTATTTACTAAATATTTTTTACATCACAGAAGAATGTATAGGTCAGTTGATCCTTTCTGTGGCCTTTGCCATATGGCTGAGGAGACTTTACAGCATATAATTTTCAACTGCAAAGCCATGGAGCAGATTAGATGCATTCTGCAGGGGTAATATAGAAAACAAACACTACAATGATGCAAATTATGTCAACTTACAAAGGTAGGTCTGTGTCAGCCATAAGGGCCTCAATGTTTGTCTTATATGCACTTTGGTGCACTAGGTGTGCATTTGAATTGGGTAATAACCCCAGAAGGCATCCAGCCACATTTGAGAATAAGTTAATTAAAATTCAAGTTAGAGACAAGCAGATCATGAGCCTGGATATTTATGCAGCTACTTGGTCCCTGCTCAGACAAACAGTAAAGTTATAAAGAATGGACAATCCAGTATATTATATGTAGACAAGAACTATGTCTTAAGCTCATGTAAATCCAGAAAGAACTCTATCAAAAATGACAACGTAAATGTTAAAATTTGTAATCAACTTGTAGCAGTTAATTTACTATGTATGTAACCACTAATGTTGTATTTTTTTGACACAATAAAGGCCTTTTGAAACATAATAATAATAATAATAATAATAATAATAATAATAATAATAATAATAATAATAATAATAATAATAATAATAATAATAATAATAATAATAATAATAATAATAATAATAATAATAATAATAATAATAATAATAATAATAATAATAATAATAATAATAATAATAATAATAATAATAATAATAATAATAATAATAATAATAATAATAATAATAATAATAATAATAATAATAATAATAATAATAATAATAATAATAATAATAATAATAATAATAATAATAATAATAATAATAATAATAATAATAATAATAATAATAATAATAATAATAATAATAATAATAATAATAATAATAATAATAATAAAAAAAAAATAAAAAAAAAAAAAAAAAAAAAAAAAAAAAAAAAAAAAGAAACAATTTATACAAGAGTTTAAACATAAAAATGACATTAAAATTATTTCAGTATTACATGAATTTATTCAATTATAATAATGAAATAGTAATGAAAGTTTAAAAACCATACACAATTTTATCTTGATTTTAATATAATAATAGTAAAAGAAATTAATAAGACTTATGCAGCATAATATGATAATAATTTTGTAAAACATGTATCTTAATTAAATTAATAATAATAAAAAAATCTCCACTATTATAAAATTAGAAAGATTGAGGTTGTAAATTATATATTACGAGAGAATAATTAAAAATAAATATTTTTTATTAATAAACTCAAATATTTCTTTAACAAAAATTGTATTTCATTTATAGAAAATTTTCAATTTGTAAATTTTTAAATTTAATAGAAACTTTAAAGAGTAGGAAATAATTATAAACCATAGTTATTATTAATAAATATATTTTTGTTTCTATTATTACATTTTTATAAAAAGTTATTCTGTAATAATAAACTTAATTTCTTGTAAGTAAGGAATTATAAGGTAGTTTTATAATAATATGTACATCTTTATAATATTTTGTATATTTATGTTCTTATATTTTCTCATGTATTTAAATTTGTTTGTTTATTGTTTTTTATACTTATGTTACTTTTCAGAGATATGTAACAAGATTTTATATATATATATATAAACTATAAGAGCAAATACGTATATTGTTTATATTAAATTTATTATTGATTCAGATTTATAATAAACAAGATTTATACTTTATTTTAAATTTTAATGAATGAATGGTATTATTATTTTATTTTATTAATTTCTTTAATATTATTATGCCTAGTTTTATTCTTTTGCAGAACACTATAAAGTATATTATTTCCCACATCTCTCTACTAAACCCATATTTATAGTCTGCCTTTCGTAGAAAACGGTTTTTTTGTTTAGATAAAAGTATTTACCTATTGAGAATAAAATATATATACTTTCAAAAGTCAATCTTTATTTACACATTAGAGTGAATACAAAAGCCATCAATGATAGGATAACATTGTCTATAAAAAAGTTTCAATGTATACATATAAATGTGGCATGCAAGCCATGTATAAAATAGAAATATCAAAAATTGTATTAGACCCATAATTTAATCTTAAGAGCAGTATAATAAACTCATGATGGTTAATTAATGCAGTTATGAAAGCAACATAAATAACTATAAATAAAATCAAAGATTATATTAATGCCTTACCGTGCGTGGCATGAGCTTAATTAGTTAGGAATATAAAGTAATTCAAACCTGTGTATAAGGTTTGGAAATTCCATTGATTAATGATTATCCTGGCCCAAGGAGTAACGAGGACTATAAAAATATTTATAAGTTGATATAGGTAAATTAATTGTATAGTATGCAATTAATACAAAGTTTGTGTATTAAATATATAGGGTGTCTGAAAGATCTTCATAGTTAAACTTAGATTATTCTTAAGTGAAAGATGTAATATATTATTTGTTTAGTGGATGATATATTATATCTATGTTGCCTGCATACCAATTTATATATGTGTTTTCATGCAAAGTGGAACTCTTATGATATTTGAAGTTTCATTATTAGATCTCTACAGCGACATCCTTTTACCCAAAATCATTAACTTTTTTCTGAAACCATCATCATAAATCTATCTATTTTTTCTCAATTCATCTAATAAATGAAGCTTAAGATAATAGTGGAGAATAAATACAAATATAATTATTTCACAATAAGTTCTGAAAAGCTTTTGTCATACTGCGATTCATATATTAGTTTTTAAAAAGAATGAATCTGGTAAAAAGTCATTCAGCCATTATATGTTCTCAAAATATGATGAGTTATTCAGTAATGTTTATGATAAAAATGTTTTAAAAAGAGAATAAAGACATCGAAATCATACTAACTGTATGTTTCAAAAATATGTAAAATAACAAAATAACATATGCCTAACATTCTCTATTTGTTAGATTGAGCAAAGAATCATACTAGAAAAAAGTACATTATAAATGAAAATGTAGCGGTAATATAACAAATCACATAATTAATGCTTGCATACACATATAATAAAATTAACTATATATATATATATATAAAGAGCCTGCTACTAGCTCTAAACAGGTTTAATTTTTTTTTATGATAAATGCTACAAGAGAAAATACATGAAGCTTTTATCTATGATGGTCCCCATCCCCAGACCGGTTTTGAGCTATGGCTCTCATCAGTGAGGAGCTAAGACATAAGATTCAAAATATTAACTCAAGCCAAGCATTTATCTAATTCTTAAATATTAAGAAAAAGATCCAAATCTTCAGACACCTTTCTCTTGTAGCATTTATCAAAAAAAAAAAGCTTGTTTAGAGCTAGTAGCAGGCTCTTTATATATTACATATTGGTAATGCAAGCTATATAGGTCATGTGATATATGACTGATTTTTACTATTATAATTTTGCTATTAGGACTTTGGCTATATTAAATTGCTAAGCCTGCTAATATATGGAATCTCTGAATTTAGTTCAGGCTCATATAGTTTCTTTGGTTAAAGAGCTGAGTTTGAAGACATGTAGGTGTCTGAAGATTTGGATCTTTTTATTAATATTTAAGAATTAGATAAATGCTTGGCTTGAGTTAATATTTTGAATCTTATGTCCTAGCTTCTCACTGATGAGAGCCATAGCTCGAAACTGGTCTGGAGATGGGGACCATCATAGATAAAAGCTTCATGTATTTTCTCTTGTAGCATTTATCATAAAAAATAAGCTTGTTTAGAGCTAGTAGCAGGCTCTTTATATATTACATATTGGTAATACAAGCTATATAGGTCATGTGATATATGACTGATTTTTACTATATATATATATATATATATATGTCCACAGATGGCGTTCTACCAAAAACACTGATCAAGCGTATGTTTTGTTTACATAAACGTCAGAGCAGTATTCACTATCTCTAACTATAATTCCACTTTCAGATCATGATTTCAAGCTATTTACTATCATCAGTGAAAGACAGGAATAAAGAAACTAGATCTAAACACAAACTCTGAGCGTTTATGAAACAGTTTCTATTCAGCTTGCAAGCGTGAATCTTTTAGACATTATTCACGCTTGCAAGCTGAATAGAAACTGTTTCATAAACGCTCAGAGTTTGTGTTTAGATCTAGTTTCTTTATTCCTGTCTTTCACTGATGATAGTAAATAGCTTGAAATCATGATCTGAAAGTGGAATTATAGTTAGAGATAGTGAATGCTGCTCTGACGTTTATGTAAACAAAACATACGCTTGATCGGTGTTTTTGGTAGAACGCCATCTGTGGACATAAATACAAGCGTTAGCAAGTTTTTTAACTTGCATTTTGTTTTTCATATATATATAAAGTGCAACAACAAAGTAATATTTTATAATATATTTGCTATGTTTCACACAATATTTTACTATTTTGTGAGTATAGCATGTTTATATACAATGCTATTATTAATATTAGAGCAACGGTTTCAAAGTACATTATCTGTTTTAATCAGAAGTTGCATACATATTCATATCTGTGCTTTTATCCACATTATGGGGATGAATTCCAAATATCTATTCACATCATTTAAAAAAATGTTAGCATATATATTTTTTCTCTTAATATCTTCGAATGTCTACAATTGTTCATGGATAGATTGATATAATGCTAATTTTAAAAACAATAAAGTACATACAAAATAAATCCGAAATAAATATTCACATACACAAATATATTCATAAAACTATATATTTTACTATATTTATAATGCACAAATAATATTGTAAATAATTGCAAAAATTAAAAGAATATATTTTCTTACCTACCAACAAGATAAGCATAAAAATCATCATTCTCGTAAGATTTATGCGAGCCAAATTACTAATTTTGAATAATGATGATTTATTATTTATAATTCAAAAAAGACACACATATTTTATGTAGATATTTCTTCTTCTTGAACATGGCGCAACTGTAAGGTAGAAAAAAAAAGTATACCACACATATTTGTTCAATTTGAAATGTTTTGCTTAAATATTTATTTACATGTTCATAATATCTAGAAATATAAGTTATGGCATTTGATTTATTTTATTAATGCATAGGCTAGTAATTATTATAAATAACGTATTTTGTTCCTAAAGAAATTTATCTTTCTTATCAAAATTTAATTTCTCAACATTTTAATTTCTTATCAAATTTGATTGGCGTATATTTTTTCCTTCTTTAAAATATGTCAATTCACATCTGCTATTTATTCGTGTAGAAAAATTAAATGTCATTTCAGTTTTTATTTTCCTATTTATTCTTATGTTTCTCAGTCTAACTACTATTTATTTAATGAATTTATTTATTCTATATATATATACATTCGCAATTCTTTGTTCTACATGTGTGTGTTAATTCATTTTTATAATACTTAAAAGATATTTCAGTTAGTTATGTATTTATTTTCTTAGCCATATTACATGTTGATTTCTAACCCAACTGCTTGCCCTACATATGTAAAAGCTAAGCAGATGTTTTTAGATTCCAATATACTTAGAATTTTTATTTTAGTAAATGAGCCATATCTAACCCAACTAACTATCTATTATTGATTCTGCCAAAATAAAACAAAATGGAAAACAGATCAAACCTTTATCATCGGATATTTGAATGATCTTGATAGTATTTTTTCTCACTGTTTCACTATGAAAAGAATATATTGTAATTAGATTCCAATGTAACTTAGAATTTTTTTAAGGAAATGAGTCACATATCTTCAATATAAGTGTCTTTTATTGGTTGTATACAGAATAAAACAAAATGGATCAAGTCTTTATCAACTGATGTTTAAAAAATCATAGTAGTAATTCTTTTTCTTCACTTTTTTTTTATGAATAAAGTATGCGATAATCGAATATTTTTAAAGACGTGATATTTAAATATTGATGGTGTTGTTTTTTTTTTTCTTTCAGTCTATTTTTAACAGAAGTAAATATTCCAGTAATCAAATATGATTAACATGTTTCTTTAAATAAGAATAAATAAAAGATCATAAATTATTATGCAAATCAGAATTATTTTTTTCTGCGAACCTTTAAGACTTTGCTAAAGTATCCAATGTATTCTATCTTCATTCACACCTTTTGAGTAGAATTATAAACATTTCATGACTATATAAAACAAACAACTCACATTTATTTGAAAAATTCTAGTGATAAATTTGAGTCACAGTTACTCTTTATGTATTAAACCACAATATTGTATATTTATAAAAAAATTACTGAATGACATATTTCTTATTTGAATTCTGTTTTAAAGATGGAAACAAATTTTAGTTGAGACATCATACAAAATGAATACATGTCTTAAAATTCAAAATTGCATTGACTATTATTAAAATTTCACAAAAAATATAGATAGGCATGCATATGGTAGCACTTTTTGTTAGTCAGCAAAATAGCTTGCTTTATTATAAATAGGTTTGGATGGCTTGTCTTGTTAAAATACATATTTTCAAATAAAATTTAATTGTAATCACATAATAGTTTTTTTTTTTGCTTCATATAAATATTTTAAAAACATTTCACAAAATTAAGCTTAAATATGTAAACAAATTACCTAAAATTGCATTTTTTTATAATAGTAAAATAATAAAGCATGCTCTAAATTATTTGGGGCCAAATAATCTATCAATTGGTGATATTGTTGGTTTCTTTGTATTACAATTTATTCATCAGGACATAGTCAGCATGCTTTCATAATCAATTTTAACTAATATTTGTATGAGATCTAAGTGATAGTGTTATATTTAGATTTTATTTAAATGTATAACTTTAGGAAAGATTACTTTGCAAAAAAAATTTGTGTAGGTAAATTAACATTACAGACAACTGCAAAATAGTAAAGTAAATCTGAAAGCAATAGCAGTGTCCTTGTTATGTGCTATGTGCATAAGGTGTCTCAATTTACAAAGTTACTGACATTCCTCCAATGAGTTAAATTATTGTATTTGATTAATAATGTTTATAATTAATGTTTTCACAATAGTATATTTTAACACATGGATCAATTAACTAATGAACATTACATCTCATCTTATGATACAAGCATTGTATCATTAATTATTATAGAGCAAATAGTTTTTGAATAATATAAATACTATCAAGACAGCCCTAGATATAAATAATTGGTCATGGTCTGTCATAAGATTACCACTACAAATAATATATAACGAAATAAGTTTTAGATATGATGGCTAATTGATAATAATCAAAATACAATACTTTAAAAACCATTTATTGCTGCCTATTAAAATAAATTTGTTATTCATTAATAGATTGATAGTATTTGCTAATACAGACAATTTCTCTGCTTTTATTCTATTTTTTTTTCTTCATTCACTTAACATATTGCTTAGTCATTACAATACTCTCACATTATCAATAATTAACTGACCCTGTAATAATGAGATAATTATCTTATACACTGTAAGATCCTTCATACATACTCATAGTCGTTCTGTCCTTGAATTCTATTTTTTAAAGCACAAACTATCGATTTTAAGAAAGCAGTCTAAACAAGTTTGCGAAATTGAAAATTTTAATAAAATTCCTCCATGAAATAATAACATTGCTCCAAAATTATTCAAAAAGTTTCCATGAATAAATTATGATGTAAGCAAAGAAATAAATGAGGTATTTCTATGAAGAATCTTGTAAAATGTATTAAGAGTGAAATTGCTAGATAACTATTCTTTATTTTTGATAGCCTTTAGTAGCTTAAATTATTTTTCACCCAAAGATAATATGAATTTAATTCGAGGCATATACTTTATGAGGATTAAAAAGAATATATTTCTTTTATATTATGTACATCAAGTATGTTCAGCTTGTGGCGTATAGTCAACATACGGTTCAGGATAGCTATAAAAATGGTCCAACACAAAATCATAAACCTGCTTAAAATATTATAATTTTTTTATGACTACATATTGCAAAGTGACTAAAATAAACAAATTTACATTTTCAAATATAATGTCAAAAAATATCCCATTAGAATGATAATTGATATTTTATTACGTAGAAATGTTTATTTAATATTAGTAATCACAATCGTGAGATTTAATCAATGGTTTTAAAAGACTCCAAACAGGCCACTGTATAATTAAAATTATTATGTGAGGACATTTTTCTTATCTATGATGCAATATATCACAAAAGTTATGTGCATATCTTTTTTGTCATCGGTTTTTACTAAATGTCTCTGCATTTAATGTGTTACCAAAGAAAACTTTCTTTTTTTTTCAATATGGCCCAAGATGCCTAAAGATTAGAAATATGCTTGTAAATAGATATTTGTATCTTGTACACATAAACCAAAATAATATTTATAGAAAGCAAAAATAAAATTTATAAACCACATACTTATAAAAATATATGTATAGATTTAAATCTATATAATACTTTTAGTTAGAAATAAAAGAGTATCTCCATTCAGTTTTAAATATCCTATGAGCTAACTGGAATGCATATTACAGGTTTTATCTAAAAAAAAAAAATATTTATAATATTTTAATAATTCACTACAATAAGAAAAATCATATAAAATAAACGAATTATGCATGTCATTGGAATTGAATAAAGCTGAAAGCAATACATTTTAACAAAATAGATTATGCTTATTTAAATAAAATAAAATAAAATAAAAAACTTTTATGGTGCCATACTATTGTCAAATGTCATTTTTCTTAAGAAGTTTTTGAAAATTAAATTGAGAGAGTGCAAACTTCTCAAGCGCTTGTGACTATTATTAACTAATCAGATCTTAAGCACTGGGACAGAGAATTTAACAAGAAAAGAGTGGTTCCCATTCTCTTCTTTACTTGCCTTTCTATATATCCAAGCCAGTCCAAAGTACTTATATCTGAGAGCTTGAATCTTAAATATCATCATACTTAATTGACTGAGTTCAAATTATAAACATACAGCTTGAAATCCTTCGATTTACTAAGCAGTAGTTTTCGATGTTATAACTTTGCAGCAATATATGTAAATAATATTTTTTTTTTTATAAAGCGCAGACGGTATTGAAAATTAAATTGAGAGAGTGCAAACTTCTCAAGCGCTTGTGACTATTAGTAACCAATCAGATCTTAAGCACTGGGACAGAGAATTTAACAAGAAAAGAGTGGTTCCCACTCTCTTCTTTACTTGTCTTTCTATATATCCAAGCCAGTCCAAAGTACTTATATATGATATTTAAGATTCAGCTCTCAGATATAAGTACTTTGGACTGGCTTGGATATATAGAAAGACAAGTAAAGAAGAGAATGGGAACCACTCTTTTCTTGTTAAATTCTCTGTCCCAGTGCTTAAGATCTGATTGATTATTAATAGTCACAAGCGCTTTGCACTCTCTCAATTTAATTTTCAATACCGTCTGCGATTTATATATAAAAAATATTTTTTACATATATTGCTGCAAAGTTATAACATCGAAAAACTACTGCGTAGTAAATCGAAAGATTTCACGCTGTATGTTTATAATTTGAACTCAGTCAATTAAGTGTGATGATATTTAAGATTCACACTCTCAGATATAAGTACTTTGGACTGGCTTGGATATATAGAAAGACAAGTAAAGAAGAGAGTGGGAACCACTCTTTTCTTGTTAAATTCTCTGTCCCAGTGCTTAAGATCAGATTGGTTACTAATAGTCACAAACACTTGAGAAGTTTGCACTCTCTCAATTTAATTTTCAATACCGTCTGCGCTTTATAAAAAATATTATTTAAGAAGTTTTTATAAAAAAGAAAATACTATTTCCAAGATATTATGTCTAATAATTGACTTTACAGCTGAATCACTTTAAATTCAGTCATAAGAATTTGGTTCAATATACACAATAAATTTCTCGCTAGATGATCTGGGACAACTGATATGATTCAGCATGAATTTTACATCCTGTGACTCATTTATCTTTTTCAAATGTATTTTGTCATATATTTCAGAAATATATGATGGAATAGAAGTTTGGGAAAGTACAATGATAATAGAATGAATGTATATTTTAATCACTTGAAAAAAAAATAAAGATGTTTCAAAATTCATCCAAAGTGAAAGAGATTTGTCTGATTTTTAGGCTGATTTGATAGCTGCGATAAGATTGAGCTAAGGCAATATATGCACAGAATAAAAACAAAACTTGAAACATAATTCAGTTCTTGAGTACTAATCCTGAAATGCGCTATTAGACAAGCTGGCCTTTTCACACACTAAAAAATTATAAACATATACATGATTTGCAGCAGTGATATTCAAGCAAGATTTTAAACCATAAATTTTATATCTTAAAAGACTACACCCCAGTGAAAATATATCAAATCAATTCCCCAATGTTAAATTTACATAAAATCACTAAATTATAATTGCATTTAAATAATTTTGATTTATAAAACGATAAAACTGACTTTTAGCGACCACAACATTTCGCCCTCTATTTTAAAAAAACTGAACTATATTTTTTTCGTACTAAGTGTATCTAACTATAAATAAACTATGTCTAATTACTAATGTTTTTACATAAAGGTTAGTAATGAAAAAAAATAAACTTACATTTTTATGCATAGTTTTGAGCTAGGCACATGAGCAAATTCATGAAAGTGGTGTCAAGTTCATGCATACCCCTAAATGTAAATTCTTGCAGGTAGGATGGATGAAAAAAGTACAATTCATCGATCTCAACTATCCAAGGTTAGTCATTGTTATTAAATCCACCGACAAGTGCTATATTTCTGTCAAAATATGTGCAATATGTAGCACATTTTTCCTGGCAAAAGTAACACCAGTCACTAATCTCAGTCTCACAAACAATAAAGTGCATTGGAAATATATTCACCCAACAAAATGTTATATCAACAATGGTTTTCAAAGACATGACAAAAAATACCCACTTCTTATTCCAGAGTTTGAAATTGTTTAAGCAGGTGATGTGTATTCCAGCTTTCTGCCAGAATAGCTACAACATTTAAAATTTCATTTTGGGGAACCAAAAAAGTGATAGAAATTCTGTCTGCAAAAATTACACGTGTCAAATGTAGTTCATAATTTGTGATACTTGTTAAATTTTGACACATAACCTAGTGCAAAATTGACATAAAAATGTAAGTTTTTTAAAATTTTATTTATTAACCTTCATGTAAAAATACATTTATAGTTAGATATACTTTACAATTGCATCGGATAGTGGAGATTGATGAATCATACTTCTTTCATCTATCCTACCTGCAGGAATTTCCATTTAGGGGTATGCACGAACATGACACTGTTTTCGTAATTTCCTCGTGTGCATAGCTCAAAACTATGCATAAAAATGTAAGTTTATTTTTATTATTATTAACCTTTATGTAAAAACATTTATAGTCAGATATAGTTAATTTATAGTTAGATACACATAGTATAGTTAGATACACTTAGTACGAAAAAAATTTAGTTCAGTTTTTATAAAATAGAGGGCGAAATGTTGTGGCCGTTAAAATTCAGTTTTACCATAAAAACAGATAAAATATACACGTATGCTACTTTTCACTGTAATTAATAAGAGGAAGTGATCGCATTCAAATAACCAAATTGACGAAAATAGAGGTCTAATTAAAAACAACATTGCAAACCATAAAAACTATATTTTATCTGCCCCATTCCCGGTGAAAATAGATTGAATCAACTCTCCAATGTACATTACTTTCCAATAAAACAATTACTAAAATATATATATATTTGTAAATAATCCTTACAAACACAGGTAAAATATACACATACGCTACTTAAACTGTAATAAATAACAAGAATTAATCGCGCTTAAAAAAAACCCAATTCAAATTTCACGTTACCACAGAAAATGGACACACCAAGAGTAAATTTCCCTGCCAAAATGCTTGCAAAGTGTGTCCAGATCTTTTCCAGAAAAAATACTAAGATACGGAATTTTTTCGTAAAAAAAAACAAAAACAAAACAAAACAAATAATTCGGAATGATAAAGAAATAGAAATTATAAGAGTTTTATTAGCACTTTTCATGCAGGGGTGAAAAAAATTGGAGAAAAATATTCATCAATCCATACTTTTTTTAATGTAAATTCGCAAAACAAAACAAAGAATTCTCCACAAGAAAGAAATTCTAACAATTTCATTACCGCTTTTCATGTAGGCAGAAAAAAAGTTTAGATAAATATTAATCAATCTTATTTGTAAATAAACACAACAAAACAAAAAAGTAAAACAAATCAAATAATTCAGAATAGTAAAGAAATATAAATTATAACACTTTCAATAATTACCGCTTTTCATACAGGCCGAAATAATTGTAGAAAAATATTAATCAATCTATACTTTTTAGTAAATACCACAAACAGAACAATAAAACAACGAAGGCATTTAAGTAGTGGGCAGCTTCCAAATTGTCACCATTTTGGACTACTTTCAAATACCCCCCCCCCCCAACACACTCATTACTTAATGAAATTATGAAATAAAATCACAATACGAAAACTACTTACACTCAATAAATTTAAATCAAATTAACTGAACGCAAAAAAAGAATAATAATCAAAGTACGATTTCCAAAAAAAAAACAAACAGATGTTTTCCAAGCACGTTTTGAAAAAGACAATGTTTTTGTAACTGATAATTATAAATAATAATAACAATCAAAGTACGTTTTGGAAAAAAAATCACTGAAAAATATAAATATCGCAAAATAATAACAATCAAAGCACATTTTGAAAAATCTAAATAATCTTTTCAGACCTTTTTCAATATATATCGCATGGTTTATTTTCTTTCAATTTCATATGTTCGCAATATTACAGCAGATGTAAAAAGTATCCTATCTCTTCTATATTGCAGGATTACTACTCAAGTACCAATAATTCAATCTATATATTATACTAATTGAGACTCCACATCTCATTATATCATATTTTTGACTTTAAGAATTTTAATCTTATTTTGCACGTGATCTTATTTATTGATTATTAAAATCGATAATAATAACGTCACATGCAAGGTATTTTTTTTTATATTACATTAATGTGTTATCAACAGTGTAAGTTTCATTGCTCTAATGCCTAGTTTTAATAGTAATTTTAAAACTGTTAAAAACATTGTGCTTGATAAAATTGTTTTGTCTACATTTTAATAATTGTACTAGTAGATTTTTTTTTTTTTAATTTTATATAATAAATTATAATATAGCATAAATTCTTAACTTAGAATTTAGCTAGAAAAAAGCACTTTTAATTATTTCAGTTAACTTGATTAGTTAATTGTTATTTTCAATTCAAGCTTATTCACAAAAGAAATAAATAAAATATTTGTCCTCAAATTTAGATAGTTATTTTAAATAAAAATAATGCTGCAGGTTTTTCTTCTGTTTTCTTTAGGGTTACTTCCATAACAAGATGAAGGTCTATAAAATGTAATCCATTTTCTTTGATCCATAGATTTTCTTCTTCATATTACACCAACAATCTTTATTATTTTATTTATTTATTTTATTCCTTGTCTCTTTCTAGGTTTTTTTAAATTTTTGGGATATTTAATTTGAGAATTAAACTGTATATCAATTATATTTTTTTCTGGCAGTATACTTGTGAATTTTCAAACAAACCAAGATATCGGCCTTTAATTTTGATAAAACTACAGTTTCCTGATCTCCAAAAACATGTTTATAAAAAAATGCCTGCTAGAAAACATTATATTTCATATTTACCTTTTATTACTGTTATTCTTTAAAATAAGAAGTCACTGTGAATAAATTAATTATAATATTTACAGTTTATTTTATTTTTTTTTTGTTAATAGGAAAATGGAAAAAAAATATATATAAATACATTACACTTTATTCATATCGGCGGCATGCAATCATATCGTGACCTTTAATGGATACTTTTCATGAGGACAAGATCCCTAATCATTGGAAATAGTCCAGACCACTCAAAGAAGTATGGAGAGATGTATGTTGGTAGTAACAAGAAGAGATCGAAAACGCAATGTATGGGTAAGAGAACAAACGGGTGTTACTGACCTCATTGAAAAAATTAAAAGATTGAAGTGGAGTTGGGTTGGACATATTGCTAGAAGAGATAATAATAGATGGACAATTGAAATTTTAAACTGGATTCCAAGAGTTTATAAAAGACCCAGAAAGAGACCACATGTGAGATGGATGGATGAAATAAGAAAGTGTGCAGGGGTGATGTGGAGAAGAGAAGCTGAAGATTGGAGAAGATGGATTAAACTTGGAGAGACCTTCATCCTGCAGTGGATTGATAATGGTTGATAATGATGATGATGATTATGTTCTGTGACAGAAAAATCACATTTTTTTTATCTCTATGATAATTTACCAAAAAGATTTGGGACCAAAAAAAAACCACACTGATTTAAACAAAATAGTACAGTGTTAGGACAGTCTTGTAAGCTTCCCATTTTATAATATCAGTAAAAAAATAAATAAAGCTTCTAAATGAAATTTATGGGAATTTATCTCTCTTTTTTTTTTAATTTAACAATCGATTTATTAATTTTGTTTTAATTTAACAAGTAACACATCTTTGGTAGATTATAGGCCCTGAAACTGTACATTTATCAAAAATAAGGGCTGCCATCTTGGTTTATTTGAAAACTCACAAGTACCTATCTTCACTTTTTAAATAATGTGTTATGTATTAGCATTTTCATCCTATTATTTTGTTTGCGATCCATTCTTCTTTTCATCTTGTTTACATATCCTTCCTTAGGTAGATTTAAGTCTCAAATTTGCACTTATGTTAAGTAACCACTTCTCAGATTTATAATTAAAAATCCATAAAATGCATCTATTAAAAATTCTTCTCTTTCAAACACATTAACATATTTCTTTTAGAATAAAGTTTTTTTATTAAAAAATACCCATCCAAGATTAAATCTATGGTTCATTTCATCCATTACGTTTACTTCATAGTAATAATTTGATCAATATGTTTGCAATTGTTAATTCTTTCTCAATCAATTGAAAATTAATCTTTTAAGTATTTATTTTTAATCTTACTTTCTTACTTTCATATGATATCTCTTGCAACATTTTCAAAAGCTCTGAAGCATTATTTGAAAAATAGTAATATTACCTTCAAAATAATATTCATATATTTTTAATTTAGTAGCTTTCTATTTTAATTCATATATTTTTATAAAGGTATCATAAATGAGGTTAATGAAATGAAGACATGATTAGTATACTTTCATCAATATTAATATTACTGCTCTAATCATTACGGATGCATTTTTGATAAATATTCTTCAAAATAGAACACTATTCTGAATCCATATCTCGCTAAAATAAAGGTCTACTAATTATAAAGATGCTTATTGAATTAAATGTTTTTTTTTCATAATCTACAAATCCAAAGCATTATGACGCCTCATATTCTTTGGTCCTTTATTTCAACTTATATAAGAGTGATAAGTCTATAATACCTAATATTGTCATTATAATATTATCAAAGTATCAGTATTATTACTTCATGCTCCAATTATCTATAATATTTTTATCATTTTGATGTTTTCTATATACTTTGATAGATAGTTTTCTATTTTTTGATCTACTTCTTGCAATATACCAATAAAAAATATCATTTATTTAAACTTTTCTATTTTACCCATATTGAAATACAATGTCTCAATTTTTCGTTTAAAATGGTTGACAATTCTGATGATGTAGTAATTATAGTGATTATTTAGTTTTCTTATACTGCATGCCACTATAATTATTTATAAAATACTTGCACATATTTCATGAAGTCATCTGATTTAGTAATAATTCCACTGTTTCTTTTCTTTTTTATATGCTCAAATAATGTTTCTTCTAATACAAAATAATGTTGTAAATATTTGAAAGTTTTATTTTTTCTATAGCCATTTTTGGCAATTTGCCTTTATACATTCTTGTTGCATTAACTTTTACTCCAGATATTTTCTTATTTTTAATGAATAATTTAAACATAAAGTAATGTTTCTTTTTTTTTTCTCAACTAAAAATTATTCGAGAATTGCCTTTGTTGTACTTTTGAGTAGAATATCGTTTACATTCTTTATTGATCTCAAGTTTAAACCATCTTCGATAGCTGGTAAAATTTTAAAACTATTACTAAGTTCACGTTTAAATTCATAAAAGTGCATCTAAAGAATAGATATAGCAGCTTTTATTAGTATCTATTTCATACTTCTTGACTTTCTAGTTTCTTATTAACAAGTATCTACACACATACACACAATATCTTTCATCTCAATAATAGAGATTTCATTTTTTTTTCTATTAAATGTTTATAAAAATTTTCGTTTATCAATCAGTATTTATTAAATATCATAATCTTATAAAATTTTAAAATATTTTTACTACACCTACATTGTGGTATGACAAATAATAAACATATCAAACTGTAAAAAGAAAATGGCAGAAAAATTCAAGCTTGTATCTCAGTAACAAAATAAACAAAATATCTATAGATAAAATGTACAAAAATGATAAAGGAAAAAAAGAGGAAAACTTAAAAAACAATTTAATAAATCTCAATATAAAATGTAAATTAAAAATTAAAAAAATAAGATTTTTCTTTTTTTTTTTCTTTTTCAAAACAAATTGGAATATATCAGGATTGAAATTACTGTATAAATCAAATTAAAATTAGAAAAAAATTCAAAAGGGTTTGTACAAAAACATATTGAAACAAAATAAAAAATATTAAACAAGAATTGTAGAGTCCTATATATTTTTTTAAAAAATAGCAATCTTAAAACATCTGAATGAAAACTCAATTAAAATGATATAATATCAATAATTATGCGCTTTTAACGCTCGTTAAAGAAGTTATATTCATTAAGTTATATTTATTAATAATATTTAAAGCTTAGCGCTTTCAAAGCTCCATGGCTTCATACTCATAGCTGTGTGCGGTTGATAGTGATGAGGGGAAGTATTCAAATTTATGTTAATTAGTTAGATGTTTCAATGTTTTATTTAAAATATTGTTTGAAAGGATAGCAAAAAATTAAGCAATTCTTACGATACCACAAAAATGTGTAAACATTAATAGAAGAATTGTATACATTGATGATTTATATATGTCATTAAATAAGACAATTGATTAATTTTTTCAACATATTATGCTATAATTTTGACAACACACTGTACAAAATAAGAAACATTCAACAATACGTTAGGATTTTTTTTTGATAGGAAAATAAAAAAAATATTTTCCGAAATAAATACTTAAAATTGTATTTCTATATATAGTAATAAAATGAACATAAATAAGATGGAAAAATACATAGAAAATATATAACAATAGTCAAACTTAATAATGACTTACACTGCTAAGGATTGTTAATCATATTTGTTTAATAAGCTAAGAATATTTTTTCCAAGCCATTATTTTCTAGCAGCGAAAAATAAATCTAAATTATTACACCAAAACCAATATAAATAATAATAATAATGTAAAAAGATCAACATATTCAAAGATAAGCTGTTAAATATAATATGTAATATAGCAATGTGAAAAAAATACTTCATAATATATTTACAAATCAGTTCCAAAATTAAAAAAAAAAAGATTTTTCTTTTTATTTCAATGATTTAAAGATGTGAAACATAATCTTGAAATGAAGAGGGAAAAAATCTTATTTAATTTAAACAAGTTTTACTATCTCTAAAAAAAAAAAAAATTAAACAAAAATATGTCTATAAACCTATTATAATAATTAATTTTGTAAGTGAAGTTAGACTTAAGATAAAAGATAATAAAAGAATGTTGACCAAATTTTGAGAAAGAATCTGGATATTACTTTGTACTTCTATCATTGGTTTACATAAAATGTAAAATAAAGAGGATAGCAAAATAAACCAATATTTGTTGTTGCTGCTGAAATTTCAATTGTTTTATTCTAAAGAATGTTGCTGTTTTAGATAAGCATTATATGTTTATCATTTGATTTTGTTTGACTTTGAAAGTTGTCAATTTAAATAAAAGAAATATATTTCACTTTGTTTTATCACGTAAAAAAAGTAGATCCCTCTTCCCCCAGTACTTACTCATTATTAATTAATAAAATTAATATAACATGCTTCCTATGTGGCTGTTTTGGTACTCTGCTATGACATATTGCAACGGTAAAATTTGTCTCAGGTAATAATTATTGAAAGTTTTTGTTTATTATGTCATGTCATCCAAAAACCTTGACAAGACTAATCCATGTCAATTTTTCACATATATACACGTCACTGAGTTGCAAAATGTACTGACCTGTGTGATTTTTTGCTTTTTTACCTTTAGTGAAATTTTAGTCAGAAAATGGAGATATATATCCGTTACTGATAAAGGAAAACACATTACAATACTAAATAAAATTAGGTAGTTGTGAGATTTTGATATAGTACTTTTTGTGAGTTTTTATTATGGCACTTCCCTCTCCCAGCATAATACGGCACTTCACTTATATTGTTGTAAGTACTCAGCATTGGTAATATCAAATTTCAATTCAAAAACTTATTTCCAACGATGGAAAGATATATATATATATATTCATTACTAAAAATGAAAAAAAAAATATGAAAAGGAACCCTGAGATTTAAAAAATGTAATGCTAAAGCTTTGTTACAGTTCCCATTTAAAAACGTTTCAGTGTTCTTTTTCATATTTTTCCTTTTTCCCTAATGAATATATCTTTCCATCATTGGAAATAAGATGTGTTTTTTTTTTTTAATTTGTAGTTTGATATTACACATGATGAATATTTGTGTCAGTAATAAAAACTCACAATTACCTATTTTTATTTAGTATTGTAATGTGTTTTTACTTTTTCGATAATGAATATTTCTCTCCATTTTTTTTTTTTTCAAATTTGAAGTTTGTTATTACATGTGGTAGGATAGTATGAATTTGTGATATGCTTAAAATAATGCTTTCACAGAATTTCCAAACAAATTATATCGATTAAATTTGTCTGTACAACTCTTGGAGGTGTTATTTTAAACATATCACGAACTTTACAATAATACCTTACCGTCAACGAGTAATGAGTCATAGCAGGAATAATGCCAAAGTATTACTGTTTTTAATAAATGTTATTTTATACTGTTTATACTAAAAATATATAGTAAATGTCATTTTAGACATCGAATTGTTTTAAAGTTTTATTTGAAGAATTATTATGCATCTTCAAAAAATTGATTTAAAAAAAGAGCAAAATATATTGGATAAATGAATTACAAAATCAAGTGTATAATTTCTGTATAGATTGTTGTGAAAGTTATAGCATTGATAAATGTAAATGTTCACAATTGGACGACTAAATGTTTTTTTTTACAAAATAAATGAGAATATAATTCAATATTATAGCAATACTGGGCTGAATGAACATGAAAATAATTCTGTCTAAAATTGAAATATTTATAAATATTCCTTGGTTCACATTTAAGATTATATTTAAAGGTATGATCAAATAATTTAATTCATAAAAACGGAACAAAAACAAAAGAAGTTACAATGAAATATTTTATGATTTTAAACAATAAAGAATTCAGTATTCAATAATTGATTTCAACATTTAAAAACTATAATAAACGAATAGTAATAATTTTGATTAATTTTAAAAACGAATTTTTTTATTTACTTTAATATTTATTTAAGTGTTTAGATTTTATAATATTGTGTTTATGTTACAATGTACTGAAAAAAAGTTTTAAAACTTTTTTTTATCTCATTGAAAATAGAACAAAAATCCATGTCTAAATTGTTATTTAATAACTGTATTATTATTATTATTATTATTATTATTATTATTATTATTATTATTATTATTATTATTATTATTATTATTATTATTATTATTATTATTATTATTATTATTATTATTATTATTATCGTCGTTTTTTTAAAGAAATGAATATAATAGCCAGAGTAAAATGGAATACCATTGTATAGATTCAAATACGTTTTCGTTTATAAATTATCTATAGAGAATATAAAATGTGTGTTTTAATAAACATGGGTAAAACATATAATGATAAAAGAAAGAAGTCTCAAGTAAATAAATTAAATTGTTTTTGTTATTAATAAGTTTCATTATGTTTTGCGTGCTCTGCAAAAATCACCTGTCGACAGTGTAATAGATAAGTGGAGTCATACAAAGTATAAATGAAATCTTTTATTTTGTGAATATTGCTGCAAATTTTATCACATTATTATGTCTGAATCTAATGAGGAATGTCAACAGTACACTGTTGAGTATTTGAAATATGGCTTTATTCAGTCTCCTATAAATAAATTATTAGTTATATGCTTGATTTGCCAAAAAGTATTTTCGAATGAAGCAATGAAGCCTTCTGAACTAAAAGAGCATATGGCTAAAATACATGCTGACAAAAAGGATAAAGATTTGTCCTATTATCAAGGACTAAAAGAAAAATATTTTAAATGTCCAACTATATCTTTTTTGTGTGTCGTCCACTAACCAAGATGATGACGGACTACAAGCTTCTTGTAATGTTTCATTATTAATCGCAAAAATGGGAAAACCACACCTAATTGGAAAGGAATTAATCTTGACAGAAGTAAAAGAATAAACACCTGCTTCATAAGCCACCATAAGATATCTTCAGGAAAATTCCTTTGAGTGATAATTCTGTGTAAAGAAGAATCGATGAAATAGCTGAAAACGTTGAAAAATCATTGTGCGATTATATGAAGACATGATAATTTTCCATTCAACTTGAGGAATTAATTCTCCCAAATAATGAAGCAGTACTCTTATCATATATACGATTCATAAAGAGAAAAAGTTTATCAAAAATTAGTATTTGCTAAAAATTTGGAAGCAGATACAAAGGGAATATCTATATTTAATACCATGAAAAATAAATAAATAACGGTTATAAAAAAAAGACTAAAATACACTCAGTTTAAAATAAGTATTAAAACATAACTAAAGAATATTAATATAAATTTATATGGCTATATCAAGAATTTCACAATTTTTATGTAATACTTTAATTTTTTCTTAATTATTTTGAGACGAAAAAATAAACAAAAAATAAATTTAAAGTTATATGCATAACAAAAAAGTGATTTAATGAAATTAATGAAAAATAAATACATTAAATTTTATTATTTAATTTTCTAATAACAATAATACTTATTTTTTTTAAAGTTCTAATCTTTATATATATATTGAAACGGTCAGTTTCATCCATCTGCCCGTTTCACTTATTTTACCCACGCATCTATCCATATGCCAGGTTTAAACCCTCTCAGAGTACCCATCTAAATAGCATTAAATTATTATATATGCAGAATCACGTATATATATGCGAATGGTATATCTGTAATTTAATAGTATATGTATAGATTACAGATATGTATTCATTTTATAAATATTTCTAATTTAGGAAATATTTTAGTTTAAATTATTATGTTATTATTGGTATATACTACAGATATGTATATTCATTTTATAAATATTTCTAGTTTAAGAAATATTTTAGTTAAATTATTTAGACAATTTTATTGATGTATTGGCGAAATCACATACATATTTTTCCTGTTATTCTGCATGTATGGTTATAAAATTAGTCTTCTACTAATTATGAAAGTAACTTTGTCAAAATAAACTTTGATCTTGTAAACATATTTTAAAGTAGGTCACACATTGGTCCTAAAATAGTGTGGACTTGATTTGGTAAATATAAAATGTTAATAACAAAATAACCATGAAAACAAAATCTCAATTACTGGTTATAATTAAAAATGTGTTTCTAAAATAAATAAATGGGTTCTTCTACTAGTTATAACTATTAAATTTGTTTTGCTAAAATAAATAAATGGACTTTTCATCCGTAAAAATTAACAGGTGGACAGCGTTTAAAAAGTATAAATACTTAAAGTTTTGTTGCCAAGGAATCGATCATATATATATATTATAACGATCAAAATGATAGTGAAGATCAAATCTAACCGCAAACTACGATATCTGCTCTACAAGGCACCATCTAGGAATTTAAACCTAGAAAAAATTATAGAGTAGGCAGATACACGCTGTTAAGATTCCACTTTATTTAAATATTCACATCGTTAGCCCAAGTCACTAGCTCAGTGGAGATGCAGAGATAAAAATCTATATCTTAATTTATATCTTAAATATAAATAAATAAAAGCCACTGCCAGAAATTAACACATAAAAATATTTATTTACGCACATATAAAATAACATTTAAATTTTGAGGAATAAATTCAACATTTTAGATTTTTCTATTAATCTTTAGTTTTACATTTAAGTAAATTACAACCATGAGTTTAATATTTATTTAGTGAGTCGAGTATGAATAGACTACCTAGATCTGCATTTGAAAAGAAAATATTCTTCCCTGATTTAACATTAGGCAACAAATTTCGCAATCAAACCGGCGCCAATCCATCTGATACATTTATGTATTCAATGTAGCATGAAAATATGACAACACAAAATACTATACTGTCAGGAATGTACATCTGAACAGCAAGTAGAATTACAGAAGACATTGTCTCTCCACCAACAGGAATGTCACATCTGTTGGCGAGTAGAACAATAAGCATAAAACTCCATAGGAATGGACTGTGGTCCTTTGCTGTCTTACAAACCCATCCATAGGCAAACAGACGGTGTGTGGCATATATATATAATCCTGCCCATAGCAGATCTCATACTACATCTACAATTACACAAATATATCCAATCCATTGAACCAATTCAACTACGAAATGAATAACCTAAGATTACCCTCCTTAATATAACTTCACAAAACTATATAGCCATTCACGCCCGACTTAAATTTAACATTTAAATACGTTCACACAGATTATTTTTATACAATTTGTTTTATAATGTCGAGTATAGATCGGCTGCACAGATTCCACGGTCAAAAACATTCCAAATTAAACACAACCAATCAAAATACAAAGTCAATCCGATAACATCAATTGCAAAAGGGAATACACAAGGCCCCATGGCATTCATCGCAAGATGCCCACATTAACATCGTTGATCTATATATTCCAATCGACTGTGAAAACCACAACATAATCAACCGCTAACAAATCTATGCAATGTCTATACCCAACTTAAATGTAATGCATTTAATAATTTTTACAATAAATATTACTACAAATAAAAATAATAAAATGGAAATGATTTTAGCAAAACTTAACTATATAAATTTAAACAATCAATTATTAATTTGAAAATCAAATAAGAGTTCATTTTAAAATTTAAATTAGCTGAATCTTTAAAAAAAAACAATGATGAAAGTTCTTAATTACTTTTTTTTTGTTGTTGTTAATTTGTAAAGTTTATAGCTCACGGTAGAAGAGTCCAGGTTTCTGCTTTTAATTCCAGTGATGCCTCCATTGGAAGATAATGTTCTGGAGATGGCAATAGCTGGTTCAAGGTATCACAGTCTTTTCATTTTTCTTTTTTAAATAGAGAGTGTGGTATGTGCGTCCTACCACATCTCTCAAACACACAACACTGGAACTGTCAGAAAAAACTGTATTTCCCTTTTTATATTATCCACAAGGATTCAATCAACAAAACATCACTAATCCATCACTTTCATTAGAGTCCACGCCAAGGCTTAGTGCTTCCATTGGTCAAGCTAATTTCTCTTTATTTTCTTATCTATCTTTCATCAGATCATTTTAATTATACAAGATCCCAAGGGCCAGTTTGATTTTCGATAATTCATAAACAATCATTTCCATTTACAGATTACATTAATTAATACCTGTTTTTATTTTTAAATCTTGTACTTTTTTATAAAAAAATACGTTCAAATACTTATTTGTTTTTGTTTTTTAAAAAATATTTTTAAAGTTCGGCCTCTGTGCGAATGTATATACGTTGTAACAGTCAGATTTGTACACTCATGCAACAAAATTCAGAGCCCAAGCAACATATACCAAAGCTGACCGTAGTGAGGTGGTTGAGACCTCTAATCCAACCAAACTCCAACTCATCTGCCAGTACTCCAAATTTAACACCTTATGAGTGACATTCCTGGGGCTACACTCAGTTCTCATTTAACTGCGAGCCGACATAGAACAGGGAGAAACACGAGACTTAAGGTCATTACTAACCTAACTAAATAAGTGATATATATAACACTTAACACTCTATTAATCTTAAATAATAGACATACACATATAGCATATAAACTCATTAAGAAATTGGAGTAATGAACTGTGACATTTAATAATATACTGTGGATTGGATAAAATACTATGGATTGGATAAAATACTGTGGTTTGGTTTGATCTAGAGTCTGAGCAAGAAAGATATACAACAGTTTATATTTAAAAAAGATTTATTAAAACAATAACAAATAATCTAACACAAAATATCATAATGGTAGGGATTGTATAATCTTCACAAGGTATTCAATACAGGCAAGCATGTTACAATAGTTGGGACTGTTATCAAGTACATCTGTTCCCTTTTAAACATATTACAATACATGTGTGTGTGAGTTATAGAGGTCATGCCTAATTCTTTAATATGCTCATTTTTATGAACTGGACTTGCTTAAGTTAGAAGTTGATACTTTAGTAGAGATGATGATGAGTACAGCCAGTTTTAAAGACTGTTATATATACTAATTAACTGAGCAACTAAATAAACTCAGAACCATGCAGATTCAAACTGATAACCAAATTCAAACTCCAGTCTAAAGCTGAATGAATAATTACTATGGGAAAAAGAACTGGTTACCATTAGGTCCACATATATGTGCTATGGCGCTATAATAAAATATTAAAGAAATAAACTTGCAGTGCGAGTGTGTGATTCTTCAAGAGTTTCAGCATCAAATGCTCGGTTTGCTCTGAGACCGACGGTTTGCTGCTATTGATATATGAACATAAAGTTCAGGAAGTCGGATTGGCTTTATGGAAAAATCTGGGTCCTCACGCCCCCAGTTCTAATGAAGATAGCCATAACCCGAACTAAATAAAGGGGCGGTTTGTTACCGTGAACCCTTGTCAGAGGCAGCAAAAGGTAACACATATAAGTGTACTATATAAAAAACACACCCGCAATGCACACAATATATATATATAAAGCAATAAGTATGCATATAATTAATTGCGCCTAAAACAGATAGCTTTTATCTGTCAAGCTAATTCAAAACAGTTCTTAAAATTAGCATTATAAGTATGCTAATAAAATGGGCTTAAACTATATAAAAATAATCTAGTTAAGATCCTGAATCTGCATGTAAAGATTCTTAATTAAGGAGGGAAAATATATTCGATGGGATTTAATACAAACATTAGCGAATATACTTTATCATCTCTAAACAATATATATATTCCCTTCCTACTAATAAATATCAAAGGTTATAATATAAGATCGGTTAAGCAAATCTTAAAAAATACGATTTTACAATATATATAACTATGATAACAACGAGTGGTTAGCGCATTAGTTTATTACCAATATTATAATTTCGAAACAATGATTTAATAAAATAAACAAGGCTTTTAAGATGTCTAAGTGAAGATTACAATTATCTCCTTTATAAATTACTTACTTGGTTTCATTGTTGGTTTCATTGTTTCGAAATATGAGCATATTATCACATTAACATAACAAAATGCATTTAAACAAAATATTAAAATTACTGAAATTAGGCAAGACTGTTAGCTTGTACGAATTGAAGAGAATAAATTTCGGACATTTAATGAGTATAAAAAAAAATGAAATCTTTTAATTCATAAAAGATTTCAGCAGTTTATAAAATTAAGTAAGTGAGCTTTTTTCTTTTACATTATAGATAAAGTTACACAGACTGATAGTTTCATTTTATAAGAGGGAAAATTGAAAGAGTTTTTATAATTTAGATAGAACGTTCTTTTTAAAGTGTTTTAAGAATTTATAGATTAAAGTTCATACCGCAGCTTCTTTTTAAAAATGATTACCATCTCTCTCTGCCTCCTTGAGTGGACTTGAAGCGTATATCAATGACAGTGGCTGGAATAGGGCGTCTGACAGCGTCATAATCTTCAGTGGCCTTTCAGATAGGTTAAATTTCTTCATATTCTCCATGCAGATTGCTGGAAAGTCTATTCAAAGGAATGTTTAGAGGAATTGAGAGTCCATCTGGCTTCCGAGCCAGTAAATATATTATTCTACTCGATCATTTTGGATTTTGGTCTCCACAACAATTTTCAGAAAAAAAAAAAAGCTAAAGAGTGTCTTTCAAAAAAAATCTGCAATATTTATATTCCCTAGATCAAAAGCCAGCGACCATCTATTTTAAAACACAATTCAGACTTCTAAGTTTTAGCCTTAGGTCTCTTTTGATTCTTATCTTTTTTTTTATCTTGTTGCCCAAACTTTTACTGGTTTGATCTGGGAAAAGAAATTCATTACAATCGTAATGAATGAGCTCTAGAACAATGTCAATAACCTAGGGACTATCTGATCCCACCTGCAATTATTCTAAATAAAAATCTGCGATATCTATATTCCCTAGATCAAAAGCCAGTGACTATCTATTTTAAAACACAATTCAAACTTCTAAGTTTTACAGCAGTCTGTCTTTTTTTTGATTCTAATCTCTCTTTTTTTATCTTGTTGCCAAATTTTTTTACTGGTTTGATCTGGAAAAGAAATTCATTACAATCATAGTGAATGAGCTCTAAAACAATGTCAATAACCTAGGGACTATCTGATCCCACCTGCGAATTATTCTAAATAAAAATCTTATTACCAATCTGTGAATTTCGCATGTGATTTATAATTTACTTAAACCAAACTTGTTAAAGGATATTTAGCCACATTTTCTAAACAAAATAACCCTTATACAATATATTATTTATATAAATGCTGCAATATATCTATACAAAATTTAATATCATTATCATTTACAGGTGCTTGTATGTGTGACAATAAACATATAATTGTTTGAATACATATAACTGTGATTACATATATAACTGTATAAATGAATATATCGCTGTGTGGATATATACCACTGTGTAAACATATATATATATATACAGCTGTGTAAAGGCATATAACACTGAGTGGATACATATACACTTGTACTAAAGAGTGTTCAAAACCCACATAGATGTGTCTATGGAGACATAAAGGTGAAACAGATAGAAGGACAGTAATATCTGTTTCAACGTTTAACAAACATTTTAATTTTAGCATTTAGTTTTTTACTTTTATTTGCGAACTTTTAAGTTTTTATTTTAAATTAATGTAATGACATATTTATATATCATTACAATATATATATTAAGTGAACTGTTAGCCGAACCTATGCCAGTTTACCTTCAAAATGATAGAATAGTATGGTGATGAATCACTGTTCTTCTTAGGCGGGGAATGGAAGAACTGTGGTCCAATAAAACCTACCTTCAAAATGATAGAGTAGTATGGCGATGAATCACCCATTCTTTTTAGCCGGGGAATGGAAGAACTGTGGTCCAATAAAACCTAATGCCTTACACCAGCAAAGTGAAGCAGCCCATGGTAAATCTCTATTAACTTTAAATCATTGTCAAAAGATTCATCTTCATATCCTCCCAAGTGCTTCAAAATTAACTGCAATGGAAACAACTGAGTAGTAAATTTTCTCTCAGAGTTCTGTTTATAAACTATGACTTTTGTTTCTTTCTTTTAAAAGCTAGCTATTTATTAAATCTGCCTTTCCCAAACACCTTTACTAAAATCTACAAAGAAGATTGTTAAATGCTAGGTCTTGCCTGATTGTAAAACTTGAATTCTCTTTTAAAATGTAAAACTAGAATTCTCTTTTAAAATGTAAAACTCTAATAATCTATTTTAAATGTATAATTTTCTGCGGTCTGTTTATGCCTATTTCTAAATCTATTCGATTTATTCTATGATTTTATCATTTTAATATTATATGTATTTGATATGCCAAATGACTTAAAACCGCAAGTATTTATAAATATAATTTTAGCTTATCGATTTGCGAAGATGTTTTCAAATCTTCACTATAATTTAATACTAAATAATTGAACCTTTATTTTCCTTTCTCACTCGCTGTTTTGAGATCATATTATTATTTTATTGATTAAGTTTTGGGTATTAATATTACAATAATCAGTTATCTAGTTAAAATTGTAGTTTGCTAAATTCTAGTTATGAATTATAACTATTTATATATGGTACATCATAGGAAGTAACCATAGATATACTCTCAAAGCATATTTTAATGTTTTATTCGTAATTACCCCGCAAATATGCTTTGTCCTCCTTAGATTTATATATGTTGAGACGCAGGTGATTTAGTCCCTAAATAGTATATTTAAAATACTAAATTGGAGAAGTGGATTGTATAGATATGCAGATAGATGTTATCTAATTTTAAGGCATGACAATATAATTTTATGCATTTGCGTTATATATATATATTCTAACCTCCCCCCGTGCATTCTCACCCCAAAATATACTGCTTATTACGAATATTACGGGTTCTAGCTCAGTTAACAAATAAATAAATGAAATATTCAGCATTAATTAAAATGATTACTAGCTCTAATTTTAAAATACAAATACGATTCAATTTTAAAATGAATTAAACAAATATTTACTATTTTCATGAGACATGGAGTGACAATACAGGGAACGATATAGACTACAGTGAGCCATTATCCACACGATACTACCTCAATGGCATAAGAACACTATCCCCCCTTTTTACTATACCAAATAACTAACTCATAGTATTCTTACGACTTTCTGAGCTCTATTCACTACGATTAAAATAATAATCATATCTTAATCTTCTTTATAACAAGAATCTAGCTCAATTAAATAAAATGAAGTAAAATAAAATAAAATCTCAGGTTCATAAATTGTATTCTAACTGATTTAAAATTACGGTAGTAAAATATGAAAAGGGAATTTTATGTCATAATCTACTACACAGCAACTAACAATAATAAAAAATAATAATAACAATAATAATATAATATAATCTTATTTCTTCCTAAAATGAAATAAATAAATACGTACCTGGTAGTATTTTAATAATCTGACAACAGAATACGTGTGGCAACATTAGCATATAATTTAATGTAATATTGTGGCAACCAACTTATGACCAATAAATAATATAAAATTATGATCTTTTAATTTTAACATACCAATAAATTCTCAAAATTCTTATAACACTTTTATGTTTACCTTTTGTGCAAAACCTATATGTCTGTTTCAATTATAAATGTATCGTGATTTCATGCATCCATGTGGAGAAATAACAACTCGGACACAAAACTTTAAAACAAATTTAAAACAAAGTTTATTAACAACATAAATAAATTAACAATATTTTTACACTATATACATTGGATATCCCTTACTTTCATATCTCAACTTAGTTTATTAATTTATAAAATGAAATCAAAATATTATTTACTTTTCCTAGTTAAATCTTATTTTTTTAAACACTTAAGAAAATACAGTATTATTACTTGATTTATTATTATGGTTAGCTTATTACAAAATGCATTTCTTATATGATTATCACAAACACTTTTCATCCCTAATATTATTAAAATTACATTTTTTTTTTTTAAAAATTTACATTCGTAATAAAATTCTACAAAATAACAAAATTTAGTTTCATATTGGTTGTATGGAATCTTACAAAGTCAAAACACTATTCTACATTCGGTATTAGGTTTTTATTATTCATTATCCGATGTTTATTAATCCTAATATTCTCATTCAAGCCTTACTTCGGATGATATAATTATAACTATTAATATACCATGCACAAGTATATGTTTATTATACCTTATTGAATTTTCTCTTGATAAATATGCAATACTCATTTTCCAATATTAATATTTAAAAAAAAAAAAACATTCAAATTTTATTATCACTTTTAAAATACTTGGTTTAGATTTCTTTTCAAAATCTTATATTCATTTCTGAATTAATTTTACAATGTATTATATGATTCTTTCTCTCTTTATGATATTTTGGACTTTCAATTTTAAAGTTACACAATTCTATACATTCAAGCAAATAAACTATTCTTACATAAACGATAACATATCTTCAGTTCTATTTTATTCATTATTTCTTTGAAAATATCTTTCTGACCGATGCAGATTCACGAAATAAGGATAGCGAAGATAGATGCATAGGATCAAAATACAACTAGAATATTACTCGTCATATACCTTGACAATCATGGCACAGTGAATTAAAAGACACTATAGAGGAGTGACCTTTACCTGTCTACCAACTTCTATTATAGGAGCGATGTTAAAGCTATTTCTTCAGCTTTATTATAACATCAAAAGTTTAAAGATATGCAAAAACACTGTCCAAACTATATGTGTTCAGTTATAGGGCCTAGTTAACTATACTGAATTCACACAAAACTAAATATGATCCAAATCCTTTATTTTTCCTATTTCTTAAAAAAAAACATCATCTTGGTTTCCTCTCCACTAGTACTTCCAAGTCACTATCCGATCTTATTTCTCAAGATTTTTTCTATACTGTACATCGACAAATACATATCTGCATTACTAACAATAATAAAATTCATTTATTTTAAAACTATTCCACTGTTCTATAAGAAAATCTTTTTACTACTTTCCTCCGTATATTTAATCATATACAAACTATTTAAATATCTGAATACTTTATCACATGAAAGTTCAAAAGAATCACACAATTGTTATGTTAAATTATATGATTAATATACTTTAAAAAAATTGTCGTATGCATAATCCGAATTACTCCTATCTCATAATATGTTAAAAATGTTGTATAAAATGTGTACATATAATTTAAACTTTCACACTTCATTCTTAGGTCAATAGATGATCTAAAAAAATACATTATGCATTATAAATAACTATTAAAATTACCAAACGACCTTTATCTCCTCAATCGCGTTCCGTAGGCTTCACCATCCATTTGATCCTTGTAGATATAAGATTCACATCCATACACTTTATTTTAAACACTATTTCTATAATTTTATCAAGCTATTATATTTAAATTTTAATATTACTAAATTTATGTTTTATGTTTTCCCTAATCTCACATAACATTTTGTATTTTAAAATAAATTAGTAAAAAAAATATTTCAAACTATATTTACTGTACTTCTTCATCAAATTTCCTTGAAACCGTTCATACTAAAGCTAAAAAAAAATGTTTATTATTTCTTCTTCAGTCACTTAATGTTCCTCTCCCTGCTTGTTCAATTTTAAGGTAAAACAATTATTGCTCTGTTTAATAAATATTCATAGATGACAATCCTTGGTTTTTTATAATATTTAATACAATTATTAATTATGATATTAGTTAATCCCGTAAAGAAAACTTCTAAATATTCTCTTCTAATATTTCTTGCTAATATTTTCTCCCGCGCGACTTTTACGATGCATCTTCTCAGTACTTTGATTTAAATATTCAATAAAACTTTTCTGTTTCCATGGATTCATTTCATTAAGTAAATTAGATTTATAGTTTCCAAATCTTTATCTTTATTAATCATTTCTCTAATGAACACTTTATAATATTTTTAATTCTTCTTAGAGAAAGTTTTTCTGTTCCTTTTTCATAAAAAAACACAATAGCTCTTTCATATTATTATTCTGTAACTTTTTTCCTTCTTTTAAAATTCTGGTACTATATACTTTGTAATGTTTCCTTTAAAAAGACAAACATTCTTTCTCCATTATAACTTTTACATAATTTTTTCTTTATGATATACGCATCTTAATTTTTCCATAGAGAAGAATAAAAAAAAACTTCGGAGTAGCCTTTTAAAATTGTGCGTCATAATTTTTCCTGACGGCAAATAACTTTTCTTTTAAGTTTTCTGTATAATGTCCAAATTATATTTATCTGAGTTCTAATGATTTCCTGGTTGATCACAAATAAACTGTATTCAAGGCACTTTACAATTATTTTTACTTTATCAATACTTTTAGGTACTTTTTTCTGTAGTATTTCCATTTTACTGCAAGGTTTCGGCTAAACTTGAATAAAAATCCTGGTAAGAAATCTTTTAAATTAGCCTTCCATTTAAAGGTAGTTCAAAATATTATATTTTAAAAAACTTTTAAAATAAATATAAAATTTTAAAATTATATCACTTTTCTAGCTTACGATCTTATACAGCTAAAAAAATATGTTACTCCTTCCTTTACTTACACATTACTTCTCCCGCTCCGTATAATTCCTATTTTTTGTCTGCTAAATACCTCCGTTGATTGGTTAATGACTTTTTTAGTGCGAACAAATTTACACATTTTTAGTTTTATAATAGATTAAACTTTTTTTAAAATAAAGAATTTATGACGTCATGTTTTAAAATATTACTTAGAATAGTATTTTTAAACTCAATTATAGTTTTATCAAAATCATTTAAACTTTAAAACAATTATTAAAATAACATTTAATATTTCAACTTTTACTTTAACGATAGATAGCAATTACATTTAGTTTTATAATTCACAAACTTTATTATTATATTCTAACAAGCGTGTGTGTGAAGGTATATAATATACAGTCACATGATTACTAACTTTATCAGATGATTTTTTTTTTTTTAATTTACGTCTCGGTCTAAATTACCAAAACTGATATATTATATTATATAAAAATAATTAGATAAAAATTTGGAAAAATAATTTAAAAATGTAGAACCAAATATAATTCTCACCATCATAAAGTTTATCTCAAAATATACTCTATTAATTTTGACTATTAAATATAATTATAACACTACATATAGCATTTATTTAATTTATTAGTTTTAAAATATCATACTCGAATTATTAATATATTTTTAACTATTTATAGCTGTGTTATTTTATATGGCCAGCTTTTACAACCATAAGCAAGAATATAATTAAGCTTTATTTAATTGTTTTTTTAAATAATTCATTACACTTTTATATACCAGGTATTCAATTCAGCCTTAAATTGTACTATAAAATCTAATTATCCTACTATTATTCATATATCATACAAACATATCTTAAAATTTAAAATTTTTTTTAGCAATTGACCATTCTACCTTATTATGTCCTATAGATAAGGGCACATAATATATATATATATAAGTTGCGGATGTGTCCTTACAAAGTACGCAATGTACACTTATCTGCTTGCCGCATGATTCTTGATGACGTGCTGGTGGAGGCCACACTCATCCACTTTAGTTCGGGTAAAGCACACTTTTAGAACTAGGGCACAATGACCTAGATTATTCATAATGCTTATCCGACTCCCTGAACTACTACTAATGTTCCTGTTCATAGCAAGTTGAGCGGTTTTAGGACAAACCGAGTCTTTGAGACTGAAGCCCATGAATAATGACCAATTTGCAACTTTTTGCTTAATTAATATTTTAATATGTGCCATAGAGGTTATAGATAAATTTATCATAAACCAGTTTTTTCTTTTTATATTAAATGCTTATCTAGCATTAGAGTATATCCTAATCTAGGTTAACACGCTAACCTGCGTAACTCTGAGCCTAATTACATGCTCGATTTAACTTTGTATAGATAGATGCCATAGTAGCACTATTAAAGTTAGTTATATAACTTTGGCTATAAAGTTATATATGATCTAGCAGACTACATAAGAGCTAGAAATTTGGCATATTAATTAACATAGGCATAAACTCCAATACCGCATTACACTTTATTAAGCACTTATAATGAAGTATGTAACATTAATCTCATTAGTTATGTAATGCCTGCGAGCATTATATTTCACGTTCCCCTCATATAATTTTGTATGTTTTGATTTATTATTTGTTATTGTTTTATTAAATTAATAATATTTAAAATTATAACTCATTTCCATATTTTATTGTCCGTGAGTTCACTTTATCCAGCTCTATATTTAATTGCACATACACCATTTCATATATATGTATATCAGTCTGTTAAGTTCTATAATTAATTACTTAGCCATATGTCTGACAAAATCAGTGATAAACTAGTTAATTTATGAGTCTCTTGTTCCACCGGAAGGGGGGGTGACTGCCAGACCGAGGGTAAATTGAGTGTCTGTGTACCTTGAGAAATGTCATCCATAGGGTATTAAATCATTGAGCAGAGGTGAAAGGATTGAATGTTGGTCGGATTATGGATCCCAGTATCCAGAGTCGATCAGCCTTAGTGTATTTTGCCTGTGTTCTAGATTTTGTTATGTGGAGGGATAATTCTTACCATTACAATATATATATATATATATAGCCATTCGAAAAATATTTATGGGCAGTCCAATTTCTAGGAAGAAAGAAAAGGAGAAAAACTACTCTAAAAATAAGTTTTGCGATAACTATACAAACCAATCTACACATAGGGCTCATTTTTTCTGTTAAATCTATATTTTACAGCGCTCCTATTAAATATCTTCAGCATACATTTTTTTTTCTAAAATACTTTAACACAATACCTAATAGCAGCTCTCCAATATATTGTATTCTTTGTCATATCTTTTCAACATAAACAATCAATCATGCTCAAGTTGAACATAGAACATTCTTTTACAAAGTCTTGCCTTATTCATTCGTTTTACATATCCAATCTAATGAAGATGTGATTTGACAATAGATGACGTTTACAATATCACATTCATTAAGAAGAAAAACGTTGATTAGTTTTATAATCTTGCCATTACATTTTTAAAATGTTAGAGGCATCATTTAATAAAACATTTCTAATGTCTTTATATTATATGGATATAGTGCCTAAGTTTTACTTAGAGTAAATTAGGGAAAACAGCAGATTTATATAAACTAAATTAATTGCAGTGGTAATTTCCTTGTAATGAAATATTCATTACATTTTAAATTATTACATAAAGTAGCAACATATTGAAGTCTGAATTGTATTTGGAAGTTTAACTCGATCATAAGACTTTTAAAACTATTAAAGAATTCAATTTGATATGTATTCCCAAATTGTAAAGTGTGTAAGCTAATAGTTACTATTTTTTTTCTGTTTCTGTCAAATTCATTGAGTTGTTTGCGCATTAATTATTAAAGGAAAGTCTTAATATTTTAAGTTCAAAATATTAACTGTATTCTGTAAATCAGATTTGAACTGGCAAAAATAGAGAATTATCATCAGAATGTAAAATAGACTTCATGAAAATGATATTTTTGTTAGCTTGTATTTCGATTCAAATAAAAAATTCCATCATCAAACACTTTTAAGGCCTGTTGTATTAAACCACCTATAATACATTAAAATGACCATTGTCATAAAAATTAAAAAAACTATTTTGAAATTCGACATCCTTGTTTAACGCCAATTTTCATTTTAAAAGTTTCAAATATCCTCTCAATAGTAATAAAATATATTTTTGTATGTGGAGAAAACATTTAAGAGAAATACATTTTGGTGGACAATCAATTAATTTCTAACAATGTCACATATCTGATTGATTAACAGGAGTCAAGTCCTTTAACTAAATCATGAAAAGCTATTTATAAATCAGTCTTTTGTTTGGGTTATTTTTCTGGCATTTGCATGGCAAAAATTTTAGTATATGTAATGCTTCTTATTTATCCAATTCACATTGAGTCTCTGGTAATCATTCATCTAAGACTGTAAACCACACATTCAACAGAGACCAAGAATAATGAATAATAATGATGTCCCTTGATAATTACTGTAATATTGTCTATTTTCTTCATTTTTAAAAATTAAAATGACAAAACCATTCCCAAGGTCAGTTTACCTGACTTTATAGATCTGTACATTCCAAAAATACCTTTAATGTTTTACAAGTTAACATAATTGTATCATGTTTTAAAACTTCACGTGATGACATGCAGCTTACCATTTTCAGATTAGAAAAAGCTCTTTTGACTTCACTAAGCTAGATATATTTGGCCAATTCTAAATAAGTAGATAAAATGAATATATTTTTAAAAATCATCATCTTAATTCTCATATCATTATTAATTGCTCTTTCTACCTGTTCAAAATATCATTATATTAAAAAATGATGACAATGATATCTTCTTTCCAGTTTTAATACATTATTAATTTTAAGTATTTTTTTGTAAAACATTTGCCTATACATTTCTAAATTTATTACGATATTTCTTATTTAAGATATCCTATCGAGCAGAAAATGATACATGTTGACAATCAAATTACTAAGTTTACTGTCAAAACGTAACCATGTTGTTTTTAATGATCCCAAGAAGAGATGTTCTTAAGAAAATTCCATCTTTCTATAATATAATAATTTTATTGTTTGAAGACTCTTCCTAAGAACAGAATATCTATCTCCTTGGTACTATGATTATAATATGATATACTTTTAGTGCATCAATCATTTTAATCTGGCAGTTAGTAACGTATGGTCAGGATGGCCATGATCTGTAATTAAAATTTCATCAGAATATGAAATTATTTTGACTTCTAACTTTAACGTAATCTACTAACTGTCATTGTTTTGAGTATGGAAGCATCCACATTACTTTGTTATATGTAGGGTATATGAGCACAGACTTTCACACGACCCACCAATCTCCACTCTATCTAGTAACACAGATACACTTAAACATATATATGTCGAAAAGATAAATAATCACCAATATACATATTTCATGATCGACCAGCAATCATCAGTTGGTCTGGTGATTATTTATCTTTTCGACATATATATATATATATATATATATATATATATATATATATATATATATATATATATATATATATATATATATATATATATATATATATATATATATATATATATATATATATATATATGTTTAAGTGTATCAGTGTTATTAGATAGAGTGGAGAGTGGTGGGTCGTGTGAAAGTCGATGCTCATATACCCTATATATTACATATATAGACACAGGTATATAATAAGCCCGTGTTTCAGTTATTCCTTTGTTATGTTTTTCTGCCTAAATACTGTTTGTGATCAATAACAACAGATCCTTTCAAATTATAATACCAATATCTTTATTTGCAACAATCTGTATACAGTGCCTACCATACTAAGACCTGATCTTATATTATTTTTTTCTTTAAAAAGCACTGTAGAACTTATTTTCTGGGATGTCTTATTTTTTATATATATGAAAATGTACACAAAAGCAATGAAAATGCCTACAAATTCGGATTTTTTTCTTTATATTCTACGCGTGCATATTAAGTATGTCCAGTACAAAAGAATGTGTACTGAATTAGGAATATTCAAATATGACACAATCACGTCCATCTGTTATCAAGTACCAAATTGTAAACAGTTTTCAAATAATTTGTAATATCTCTGCTTGTGTATTCTTTTTAAAAAACATTCCTTTAGAAAAAAAAGAATCTGATTTAATTTAATCTACACTTTAATTTTTAAAATCACTTCCATTATTTTAATAAAGCCTTTCAAGGGCAAAAAATCAAGAAATAAAATTATTTTTTTCTTTTATTTCGACTATTTAAAAGCCATCATACTTAAACTCTAAAACTAAATCTAAGTATTAATTATAAATAAAATAACTACCTAAAATATATAAATGAAATTATAAATTGTCTACCTCGACTGAATCCAGTCAAAATCATGTTAAGTACTTAATAATTGTCTGTACTAATAAAGCTATGCTCTCAATACATCGTTGTATCATTCACTGATATGACTTGTGATAGATGAATGGTTTCTCTATATAGGCAGAATTATGTTTATCGGACGAAAATAGTAGATGGAAAAATATAAAATAACACTATAATTTATATAACCATTTATTTAAAGAATTAATATGAATAATATTGTTTATTTATACATTGATTACTTTATAATTTTATATCTTTATTGTATGTTTCAACAGGCAAATAAAAAAACAAAAGCCGTCTATGGAGCTGCAGATTTTAATTAGAGCTTATAATTGGAATAGAGCTTATATTATTAGCATCCTCAAAAATCATGCCTAGGGCTTATTTTTTGGTTAGATCTTCTTTTCAGGAAACATGACATAAATGTAAAATAGAGAAGTAGAAATTGTATTTTACACTGTATTTTTTAAGTGTTATTTTTAACCATTATCATCTTTCAGATTTTTTTCAATTATATTCCTTGTAGACTTATTAATAAGTTGTTTGAAAACATAATAATATTAGGAATCTCTTTAAGAAATACATTAATAAATTTAAGCAATCCAGAAACATTATTCAGTTTTAAATATACCTACAAATACAGTGATAAATTATTGACTTACATATTAAAATCTATTTGAGATGTCAAAATAAAAACAAATATTTTGATGAATTTCACAAAATATATGAAATCAATATGCCATGAAAATTGTCTGAGCCAAGAATTTTTTTTTATATATGTACAACTTCATCCCCTACATATTATAATATATGTTGTTATTTGAAAAAAACAAAACAAAAAAAAAAAAAACATGAACGTAAAATAATTAGATATCCATTAAAAAAAAAAACAATTCAATTAATTTTTTTTATCAAATGTAGTAATGTATTATTTATTCCTCTGTAATTAAATAATTCATACACTTTTATAAATAAATAATGTTTTTATATAGAAGAAAATGTTTATTTGTATGTAATGACACATACAATATTTTATTTATTCATTAATAAATAGCATTTATAAAACACAAAGAATTTATTTATATTAAACATTTTTAAAATGTACATAATTTTAAAAGCTTCAAAACTAACTAATATATTATAATGGTCACCGAATATCGACACTTCCACTATCTGTCATACAGGGCACCACTAGGCTTTTTGAACCTAGAAAATTAATAATGTAGGCAGATACTTCTTATTAAGATCTAAATTTTGACGATTAGCCCATGCCACTAGCTCAAGGAGTAGCTGGAATTTAAAGTTTAAATTCTTAAAATATATTTTTGGTAAAGAAAAAGATAAAAAAATAAACCATTGCCAGTAATTATCACAAAACATTTATTTACTCACATATAACTTTGAGGAATAAATTAATATTGCTTTAGATTTTATTATTAATTTTAAATTTAAATTGTTATTTTAGAAAGTTTGCACAGAAGGATATTTAAATACTTTAATATTTTATAATGTTGAGCATAGATAGGCTGCATAGACTACGCACTTAAAAACTTTTCAAAACATTTAACCTACGGCTAAAAGTTCATAGCCAAAACACACTAGCTTCCTGGTATACAGACACAACCAATGTAATATGAAAATGTTAGCATAAAATGATGCTGACAGGAATGTGCCTCTGCAGCATGATATTATTTAAAAGAAATAATCCTCATCCAGTACAGGAATGTGTGTCTGTCTGAGGAAGGATTCATATATATATATATATATAATATTAAAAGAAATGTTTTGTAAGGAGAACAGTCTTTGCCGAATTATGGTCCCTATTCATGGAGCAAAAAGGGAAATCAATGGTGGATAAGTACTCCACATCTATTTGCAATGCAATGGCTACACATTTGGGCCATGCATTTATTTGGACATGTTTCTCTGTATGATAACACACTTCACATTACATTGATATAAACACCCATACATAAATCTACCAGCATGGACTCAACTGGGAAACAAATAGTCTAAAATTAATCTTAATGACTTAACCCCAAACGTAATGACTCTATGCAGCCATCTACACCTGATTTTAAATTTAATAATTTAATAATAAAAAAATTAAAGGAAAAATGGAAATGATTGATTAGCAAACTTATACATAAAATATATTAATAACAGATTTAGAGTTCTTTTAAGTCAGATAAGAATTCATTTTAAAGTTATGTTTAGCTGATGCATTAAAAGCTTTTTTACAAGATCAATCTATAAGTTATATTGATAAAAGTTTATACTTCCCAGAGTAAGTCTTTACAAATCCTCCTAATTGTGGCAGGTTTATGGAAGTCCATCCTAAATCTCACATTTTGTGTAGATTGTTTTCTTTGGAGATGAAACTGCTGCTTGCCAATACTTTCAGGAACTGTCATCAGAAGGCCTTTTCAACCAGTGCAAAGGAAGCTAAATATATTGCAATACTCCTATATCATGGAGTCTGCAATACAGCTGCAGTTCATAGTAGTTCAATAGTCAATCCAATCCCTATTTAATCAATTATTTTTCTTTTTATAGTATTAGCTCTCCATTATCACTAAATTTTAGGATAGATCACACATGATGGCATTTATTCTTAAGGTCCCGATGTTTTCCTTTCTGGCCTGTGCGTGACTTGGTGCTTACATTTGTCATTCTGCTTCACAATTCTTATTTTTTATCTCTTATCTGACCTACCCAGAGGGCTAGTTTGCTTTAGATACAATTATGTTTCAATTATTTCCATTTACTAAGATTTTTAACATGACGTTTAAATAGAACTTAACATTTTTCTATTTTCTTTTATATTAATTAATCTGTAGATCTTTATTTTTTTTTACATTAACTTGCTTTTAAATACTTTTATTTTAATGTTTTCCATTTGTGTGATAATATATATGTTAAATAAATATTTTAATTTTTTGCTGTTACAATATATATATATATATATATATATATATATATATATATATATATATATATATATATATATATATATATATATATATATCATCATCATTACAATCATTATCAATCCACTGCAGGATGAAGGTCTCTCCAAGTTTAATCCATCTTCTCCGATCTTTAGCTTCTCTTCTCCACATCACCCCTACACATTTTCTTATTTCATCCATCCATCTTACATGTGGTCTCCTTCTGGGTCTTTTACAATCTCTTGGAATCCAGTTTAAAATTTCAATTGTCCATCTATTATCATCTCTTCTAGCAATATGTCCAGCCCAACTCCACTTCAATCTTTTAATTTTTTCAATGAGGTCAGTAACACCTGTTTGTTCTCTTACCCATACATTGCATGTTCAATCTCTTATTGTTACTCCCAACATACATCTCTCCATACTTCTTTGAGTGGTCTGAAGTCTCTGTATTGATCTTCTATTAAGTGTCCAAGTCTCAGATCCATAAGTAAGAACTGGTAAAACACATTTGTTAAAAACCTTTCTTTTCAAACACATAGGCATATTTTCTTTTAATATCAAGTTATTTCTACCAAAAGCACTCCAACCAAGTTTAATTCTATGATTAATTTCCTCTATTATGTTTCCATCTGTATTAATAATCTGACCAAGGTATTTGTAACTCTTAACTTCTTCTAATTCATCATAATCAATCTTTATTTTCATATTTGGAGCAAATCGATTAAACATTACTTTAGTCTTTTAACATTTATCTTTAGTCTACTTTCCTACTTTCATCTGATAACTCCTGCAACATTTCCTGCAGCTCGAAGCATATTTCAAAAACAACTACATCATCTGCGAAATCTAAATGACTTAAATAATCTCCATTTACTTTCACTCCTTTAGTTTCCCATTTTAATCCACAAAATACTTCTCACACTGCTGTAAAAAGTTTTGGAGATATGGAGTCACCTTGTCTTACACCTTTCTCAATGTTGACTTTCCCAGTATCATTATGTAATCTAATTGTTCTGTTATTTTTATAAATATTCTTTAAAATCTACAATATCCTGGATCTATACCTTGATGATCCAATGCTTTAATCACTGAAGAAATGTTTATAGAATCAAATGCCTTTTCATAATCTACAAATCCAAAACATAATGACAACTCATATTCATTTGTCCTTTCTATAACTTCTCTCAATACTTGAATATGATCTACTGTACTAAAACCACTTTTAAATCCAGCTTGTTCTCTTGGTTGGTGAAAATCCAAGGTTCTCTGTAGACGAGTTGTAATTATCTTGGTAAAAATTTTATATAAAACTGATAAAAGGCTGATAGGTCTGTAATTTCTAATATCTTCTTTATCACCTTTTTTAAATATTAATATTATTACTGCATTCTTCCAATCATCCTACACCTTTATCATTTAGACATTTGGTATATAACTTTGCTAATATTTTTCTGTTTCTTCACCTCTTCTTTTAATATATCAATTATAATTCCATCATTACCTGGAGCCTTTCCTTTTTCATACATTTAATTGCATTTCTCACTTCTTCATTTAAAATTCTCAATTCGGAAGATGTAATAGATATAGGAGGTACTTGTTCTTTATTACTATATAATTCTTGATAAAATTTTCTACCAATTTCATAATGTCATCCCTCTTTTAGTAATAATTCCATCTTTTTTTCTTATTGCAGATATAAATTTCCTACCAATACCAAAATGTTGTTTTACATTCTTAAGACTTTTATTTTCTTCTACACTTTTCTTGCTAGTTCACAGTTATACTTTCTTATATCATTTTCAACTCTTTTCCGCACCATTTTACAAAATTCGAGATATTCAATTCTTTTTAATGCATCATTCTTCATATCTTCATATTCCTTCTTTCTTCATAAGTTCTCTAGTCTCAGTAGAAATTTTATTATCAATTGCTCTTTTTTCTACCACTATCTTTGTTATTTTTAAAAGTATCGTTATTTTCATATAATTTCATTCAAATCTGAATCATGTTCAAAATCTACTAATACTTGAAACCGATTTGTAAGTTCTAATTTAAATTCATTAGAATGTTTCTGAAGATTAGGAATATCAACTGTAAATATAGTTTTTCTTAATAATTTTTGTCTCTCTAGTTTTACATTAACATGTATCTTACCCCTTACTAATCGATGATCACTTCCTGTGTTAAATTTATTAAGAACATTACAATCTTGAAATATGTATTTCCTGTTAGTCAAAATATAATCCAATTCTGCTGTACCTTCATTTGATGCTTATTCCATTTCCTTCTAACATTTTTCCAAAAAAAGAATTCATAATATAAAGTTTTTCCTTCTCTGCAAACCCACAAGTCTATGTCCTCTCTCATTTCTATTACCATAACCAAAATTACCTACAGCACTTTCATCTTTCATTTGTTTACCAATTCTAGCATTAAAATCTCCCATAACAATTTTAAAATGTTGTTTACTCTGATCAAAACCTTTTGTACATCCATATAAAAATCTTCTACTACTTCATCACTATGAGAACTTGTTGGGGCATAAACCTGAATTATCTGCATTTGATATCTGCTATTAAGTTGTATAACTAATCTTGCCACTCTGTCTGATCACCATCAATCTCCACAATATTGTTCTTCCACTTTTTATTTATAATAATCCTACTCCACTTGTATTTCCAATATTTGTGCCTTTATAATAGACATATGTCCACTTTTTAAATCAATTGTCTCTTCACCTTTTCTTCTAACTTCACAAAGTCCAATAATATCCCATTTAATATAAGAGAGTTCTTCTTCTAATTCTTCAATCTTCCTTCACTTGAAAGGATCTGCAGTTGGTACCTAAATAAAAAGTCGTCATCAAATTGCACCTGGGTCCACCTCCAGGATATTCTTAGCACCCCCGCCTTCACCACCAACCCGCCTTGGTTGGTGACTTTACACCTCCTGGGATTAAGGCCAGCTTTATTTTTGTCTGTCATAATTGTATAATTGGGAAAATCTTTATCATTTACACAAACATTCATTCTCCTTATCAGCACTGAGAAGAAAGACCAGGTGTTTCTTGATCTTAAACTCAGAGGTAAAAAAATAAACTCACCACCTGGCTAATGCGTGTTGGTGAGCACCCATCCATGTTCGTATACTATAGAATAAACATATAGTAATAACACTGCAACGAGAAGAAGTATGGAGGGACATTGAATTTGCCCTGTCTTTTCTCCAAGAGGAATCAAACGCTCCTTTCAGTTAATACAAACTCCTTTCTCGCCATATATATATATATATATATATATATATATATATATATATATATATATATATATAATAAAAAAAAAAAAATTTTGGTTTATTTTTATGTGGCAGAACAGCTACAAAATAAAGATGAGCAAATTAAGTAATTTAAACTGTTACATATAAATAAAATATTTTATTATAAATAGATGAATAATATATTCATATTTTTAGGTAACTAATAGATTCTATTATACATTTTTAATTCAGATTTAAATTTTTGCAAGCTCCAAGTAAAAAAAGCTTGAAAATGAAATTTTTACACGAAGTGAGAAATATAAACAGCCTAAAATGCAATTCTTATACTCTTAATATAATATGCTGAGCATGTTTGGATATCTTTATACTGACATCATAATCATAGCAATAAAGCTACAATGTGTGAATGGATGGTATGCTATAATGACTATGTAAACAATATGAAAATAAGTAAGTTTACATGACAACTTTTTAGAGAGAAGGAAAAGGGATTGTTTTTTCTTTATGTGATTAGCATTGTTGACTATATGCCAGGCCTCCTTTACTATATGTTTTGCATAATTCTATTGTAAATATACTAAACTGGCCAATATAGATTCATATATATGGCCAAGTTTGATTCCTGATTTAGAAATATGAATTTATAGTCAAAGTTGTTTTTGACTCTTTTATAAAGATACTGGTGCTGGAAATTCTTGTTGTCAGGCTAATCTAAAATTCTTCAATGAATAGCATGTTGCAATTTTAATGTTATTTTACAGATTTTGATAGTTCTGATATTTTTGTTTCAATTTTCAAAATGAAACATATGTTTTAGAATCTTTTTTACACATTTATAATTTTTTTCTGAAAATATTTGTAAAAATATAAATTATTTTAGCAGAATTATTCAGATTTTAATTAAAGAATGTACTTTTAAATGAAAACAAATTGATGAAGATGTAATAATGTTTAGCTACAATTTAAATGTTCTGAAGATGATGTACCCTGATGGAATAGTGAAAATGATAATTCACATTCTGAAAGTGAAGATGTAGAAGGTGAAAGTATGTTATATCTGAAAAAGATTCACAATAAATTAGGTGAGCTTATTGTATTTATATTAGTTACTATTTAAGTACATATATACCGCTTGCATTCAGGGGTAAATTTCTTTCCCCAGTTTTTCAGAATTAAAAGCTTATTGTCTCTTAAATTACGGAACATTTTATATTTGAAGCAATGTGGTATTTATACATTTTAGTGACTTTTGTTTTTTACTGATTGTAGACTCTGAAGTAAAAAGAAAATTGGAAGTATATTTGTAAGCAAAGAGCATAGTGCAATATTTTATTTATATTAATTTTACTATACAAAGATAGTATCAATCTATACATTAGTATAAACTGAAATGAGGAAAGTATGCAAGGAAGTTTGGTTTAGTTCAAAACTTTATGTACTGTTTAAAAAAAAAAATCAGGTTATTTGTTTAAATATTATGAATGTGTTAAAGATTGCATCTAGAGTCCTAAATCAATAATGTCAGCTATAAATTATATGTACTTATTGATAAGGACAAACAAAAATATTTGGAAATGTTTGATATTATACAGATTAACCATCTAGTGTCCAATATTATTCAAACATAAAGTAGATGGTACTTATGTAAGGAAAAAACAATTTCTCTTTATTATTTAGGAATAAATATTGTTTTCCAGTGCACATTTCTTTGTTGCTGCTTTCAATCATTATTTTGATATTAACAAGATTTTTATTCTGTAGCTAGTAGATACGTTATTATTAGTAATTTTGAATGCAGAATCTTGCTTTTTCATTTTTGAAAAGAAATATTCAATTGTATTTAAAACTGATGCTTATTTGAATGTATTTGCTCACTAAATAATAGAGATAAAATTAATGTCATATGATGAAATCAGGCATTGAACATGACAAATATTGTGTAAAGGGCTTATAATTTATAGTATAATTATAATATTTGATGATTTTGAACCACTAATACAATGAAATGTTTTAAACTAGAATTGACAACAGTTATTTAATCAAGTTCAGTTTATAAAAAAAATAAAATGTTAAATGAATTAAATACATTAAAATTAATTGTAGTATTTATTGAGACCACGTAACCTCATTGAAATTGCACAAATAGCAAAATAACTATGTAGTTACAGAATACTTAATATAATCATCAATCTAATAAAATTAAAACAAACAACTAATTATATTTACAATTATTTCATTCTCAACCTGTCTTTCATATCTTATTGACCTTTCAATAAAAGCCGGTTTGATAATGAAATAAGTGTAAATATAATTAGTTGTTTGTTTCAATTTTATTTAGATTGATTATTATATTAAGTTTATATTTATAACAACATTGTAGACAGATAATTTTTATTTTAGATATTTGACCACTGTGTGTATATATATAGAATATTATCCAGAAACAATATTTATCTGAATAAATATATCAAAATTACATATTTTCCTGTATTAACTAGAAATGTAATTGTGGACTTGAATTTATATGGTGTAATTAAATTACGATTATAAATCAAAATATTTTAATATAGGAAAATATATTTATAAAGATATGTTGTTGTTTTTTTGTTTCTTGATAAAGTCATATCCGCATATGATTTAAACTTTCTTATCTCTTAGTATATTTTTTTTTATGACAAATTTATCTATACTTCTTAAAAGATACATCTTTATTTTCTTTTGTATATAGATATGCAATATAATCTGCAAATTTATATTGCATGAGTGCTTTAAATTTATATAATATACACAATGAATATATACATATATCAGTATTTTAATATAATGTTAAGATGATTTTTTTACTAAAAAGTAACATCTGTATTAAATATTATCAGTGTCGTACAACTATTTAAATAAAAAAAATACGTTTATAACGACCTTTTTTATATATATAAAATAATCTTACCTTAAAATATTCATTACAGTTTGAAATTTTTAATATTTGAATGCGATGACAGAATCTTGTTTAATTAATTAATTATATATATTATTTTTTAATTAATTAATTATATAGTAGAAAATGTAAACTAGTGACAATTAAATTTAACAGAAGGCAGATGCGCATAGTGGGTATTTAATTTATTTACACACGCATTTCCTTGATAAAGTTAAATTTGTTAGATTCCGGTAAAAAAAAAATTAAAACATAATAGTTTAACAATATTCGAAATAATCTAGATAATACTTTACTGCAGTTGGAATATTTATTTATTTTAGGATTTCGTAAAATAATTTTAGTTCAGTTAAATAATAATTTAATTTACTAAATAAAATATCAAAAAGAAATAGTATTGTGGTTTGAAAATTAAGACAGGAAAACATTTCTGAAAGATTTTTATCTCAAATTGTGGCAAACATTTTTATTTGTATTATAAATGTTTTAAATAGAATTTTGTAATAGTCACGGAGACTTTCAAAAATCGATTACATCATCTTAATTTAATATTTATATATTCATAAAACACACTACAATTTTTACAAAGCTTATAGCTAATATTATTCTAAAATTAAAAAAAAAAACAAACATAAAACGCAATACATATAAAACCAATTATTATTTTAAATTACTATATTATACACTAATAAGTTAGCAATTATTATTTTTTAAAGATAAATTTCATTATTGGAAGATATTTATAAAACTTTGTACTTGCAAATCAAATGTGTTAATTTTTTTTTTAATTTTAAAAAATATTTGAAAAATCATACCTTTTTTATTTTCCAAACTTATATCCGCTTCAGAAATATATAACTTGCATCATTATTTTCTTTCTTTTATAACTTGTTTATGAATAAAATAATTATCTTTATTGAAATGTCGGCATACTTTATATCTGTCTCAAAAAATGTTATTATTTAATAAGTTTAAAATAAAAAAGTAAAAGAAGAAAATTGCCAAATTTATATATAATTTGTCTTTAAATATCAAAATATGTAGGTTTAAATTGATAAATATACAATGAAAAATGTATGCTACATTAGAAGGGCAGTTATGAAAATTAAGAAAATTTTAATTAGTAGGCAATATACTTTTAATCTTAAAATTACAGTAAACAAAATCACAAGGATATAGAATAATTGGAACTAAAAGCTTTTTGGAAATAACTACATTAATGTAGGAGGCAATTATCAGTACAGACAAAATGAATCCACTTCCATCTATCATATATGATCTTTCATATATGATCTTGTATATATAGCAAATTAGAGAATAATATTTAATAGAAAAAATCTTAAAATCAATGTCAATATCCACACAAGTTTGTTAAAATTGTTTGTAATTTAAATTCAAGTGAGACATCATGTTCACTCTCCATTTATTTGTTGTTCATTCTAATAAATATCATTGACTAATATTCCTATATGGGTAATCGATAAAAATGAAATAGTTTTTTTACTTAAAATATAAACTGAATTGTTACTAGAAGACCTTATTTTAATATAACTAATCCGTGAACTGTTTGTTGTTATAATTATTACATATTATGTAACACTATATATATATATAATTCAAACAAATATAAATATATTCAACACAGTATTCAAAATTAAATAATATATTCTTTACCAGAAGTACTTTCAATTGTTTCACTTACAATCTTTATCAACTGTTAATACAAATGTATAAAAAATAATGATCATAAGACAGTATATAACCGTGTACAGAAAGAAAATATATCATCAGTAAATATGAATATTCCATCAATTATTTTTGATAATAATAAAGCATGTAATTATGGTTTTAAATTTAATAATAGAGTATAAAAATTATTCAAATTGAAAGATGTAATGAAAAACATAAAATTAAAGAGGTAATGATGATATCTAGGGATAAAGGTGGTTTAATGAATAGACAATCAGCTAATGTAAAAACACCAGAATTGTGGGAAATTTGCATGGATTGAATGATGGGTAATGCAAGTTTTTATTTTTTGTACATTTGTATTAACAGTTGATAAAGATTGTCAGTGAAACAATTGAAAGTACTTCTGGTGAAGAATATATTATTTAATTTTGAATACTGTGTTAAATATATTTCTTTGAATTATTATTATATGATTAAAAAATACAGACATTTAAAGGTTATAGTTATATATAATATATATATATATATATATATATATATATATATATATATATATATATATATATATATATAGTAAGGTCCTAGAGTAATGCTGTATGTCACAATATAAAAAATATGAAGTTTGTTGACCTTGATTAATTTTCATTTTATTTTATCTATGGATAATGGAGGTGTTGAAGTATTAAAGTTAACTAGATTAAAATAGCAACCTAAAATTTTAAAATAATACTACTTATTATTAATTCAAGCATTAAATCATAAATCCGTTGTTGTCAATTTTAGAAAAAAATATAAATAAGTGAATAAATAAATAGATTCTGGAAAATAATTAAGTGAATCATAAAAAATATCATTTAAATAAAATCAATATTATTAATAAGTATGACACATTTTAACTTCTGTTATGACAATCATCATAGCAACTTGCCCGTTATAAAATTGTATGTTTTATATCTCATTTATGTTTGTTTAAAAATCAGTTTATTGGAAAATATTATTTAAAACATATGTAAATATATTTATTCATTAAAATGGATTGAAACGGTAATCTGAATTCTTTATTTTTGATTAAAAATGAAAAATAATATTGAACTTGTAAAACATGATTTTATTTTCACAGTAACCAGATTGTTTTAAAATCTCCATTTTACTAATTAAATGGTGGCAACTTTCTTTAAACAATTTTGTAATATCAATGAAAAAGATTTTAGTGATATTCAACATTTGTTCTGACATCATTAGCATCATCATGAATATGTTAGTAATGGAACCCAAATTCTGCAATTTGATTTCTTATAATTTGGACACATTTATATTTGTCTTTAAAAACTTGTTAAATTTTAAATTTTTAAGTGATTAATTTCTAAAATCATAGGAAAATAAATCCAAAATTTCTGCACATTCAATTGGAAAGCTTGTTGAAGAAATTCTAGGAGATATGGTAAAATAATAAACAAAACAAAAACAAAAATGTGTTGTATTGCAAGTCAGCTGTAGAAAAATATCCCATTGTTAAAATCTAGGATTTCACCTATTTATTCATGGCAAATACAAAGTCAGTTACGTGTATTTGTATGTCATATTTTAGATCAAGGAATTTCACAAGATTGATTAACTCAATTTATATGTGGGTTATTAAGAAATTTAAATAACAATTTCTTAATTTGGAAGAAAAAGCTTGTATTTATTATTCATTTAAATATGACTGAATTTTGTCAATGATAAAAATTCTTTTTATACATTATTACCAATAGAAGGGAAAATAAAGCCAGGGATGTGTGAGTTTGCATCAACTAAGTATCTGTTGTTTTAAAAACTTGGAAACAATTATATGCATAAAAAAATTATTGGAATTTAAATGCAAAAGTAAATGAATTTGAATCTGCCATAGTTGTCATTCATGCTAATCGTCTCTAGTTAAAGGAAAGTTATCTCTACACATTAGGATCAAAAACTGGTAACCAGAAGCTAGAAGGACTAGTGGGAAAATGGACAGATGTTCACTTAGTATGATATCTCTGTATATATTTTCTGTTAAAAGAAGAGAAATGTTTATGTTATGTTCATATTTTATTTTAAAACTTAGTATTAAATTATATATATATATATTGTAACGATATATAAATATGTCGTTACATTAATTTAAAATAAAAAACTTTTAAGTTCGCATATAAAAATAAGTGTATTAAAAATAAAAGTAAAAAAAACTAAACGCTAAAATTAAAAACGTTTGTTATACGTATATATATATATTCGCACAGATGCTAAACTGTGAAAATATTTTTTTTAATAAATAATAAAAGGTATTTGAATGTATTTTTTATAAAAAAAAGATTTATAAAAATATTTTAATAAAAAAAATAATGTAAGTTAAAATAAAAACAGGTATTAATTAATTCCTGTAATCTATAAATGGAAATGATTGTTTATTAATTATCTAAAAGCTGTTTAATTAAAAAGTCAGATGGAAAGTTAGATAAGAGAAGAAAGGGATTTTAGCTTGACCAATGGAAGCCAAATAAAGGCCCGGACCATAACGAAAAAACAGAACAGTGACGTTTTTGTTCATGGAATCCATAGGAGGACTATAAAAAAAAAATATTGAGTTCCAGTCAGAGAGCTTTTTCCAACTTGATTTTGGTGAGTCTGGCGACAAGACGCACTTGTCGTCCTCACTCACTTATTTTAAAAATGCAAAGACTGTGATACCAGGACAGAACCAGCAAATGCTACCTCCAAAATGTCAGACCGGTCTTCCAGGAAAGTCTCCGTGGGAATTGCCAACGGAAACATGGACTCTTATACCGTAAGCAATAGAACAGAACAGTTGTTAAAATCATAACATTAATTAAGAAATTTAAAGATTGATAAGTAAATTTAAATTTTATAAAAAGGAACTTTTCTCTGACTTATGTGTCAACTAAATTGATAATGTGAAATTTTATATATGTGTGCGTTTGATAAAAAAAATCATTTCCATTTATTATTTATTGTATTGATATTTATTGTTAAATTGTAAATGAGGAAATTTCAGGTTGGGTATAGACGTTGCATAGATTCGTTAGCGGTTGATAATGTTGTGGTTTTCACATTCGATTAGAATAGATGTCAACGATATCACTGCAATCATCTTACGATGAATGCTAATGGGATTTGAATATTCCCTATGCAAGTGATGTTTATCGATGACTTTGTGTTTTGATCGTTTGTGTTTAATTTGGAATGTTTTTGACCATGAGATCTGTGCAACTGATCTGTACTCAACATTTTAAAACAAATTTTATAAAATTCATTTGTGCGAACGTATCTAAATGTTAAACTTAAGTCGGGCGTGAATGGCTATATAGATTTGTAAAGTTATATTAGGGGAGGAAAATCTTGGGTTATTTGTGTCGGTGTTGAATTGGGTCAATGGATTGGATATATTTGTGTAATTAGTAGATGTAGTATGAGTTTCGCTACATGCAGAATCGCTATATACACCGCACCAACCCTTTGCCTATGGATGGGATTGTAAGTCGGCAAAAAGGATCGCGGTCCCTTCCTATGGAGTTTTTATTTTATTATTCTTCTTGCTATACAGACGTCATATTCCTGTATTAGACAAGAGTCAATGTTTCTCAAACTATATTGTTCAGATGTCCATTCCTGACAGTATAGTATCTTTGTGCTGTTGTATTTTCATGCTACATTGAATACATAAATGTATCGGATGGATTGATGCCAGTTTGACTGCGAATTTTAGCCTAAGGTTAAATAGGGATAGAATGTTTATTTTCAAATGCAGATCTATGTAGTCTATTCATACTTGACAATCTAAATAAAAACAATTAAAATCATTGAAATTTATGTAAATGTAAAAATAAAGAGTAATATAAAAATCTAAAAATGTTAAACCTATTTCTCGAATTTAGAATGATTTTATATGTGCGTAAATAAATATTTTATGTGTAAATTTCTGGCAGTGGCTTTTAATCTTTTATATTTAAGATATAAAATTAAGATATTTTATTATCTCTGCTACTCACTGAGCTAGTGACTTGGGCTAACGATCGGAATATTTAAATAAAGTGGAATCTTAACAGCGCGTATCTGCCTACTTTATAAATTTTTCTAGGCTCAAATGCCTAGATGGCGCCCTTGTAGTGCAGATATTGTTTTTGCGGTTAGATTCGATCTTCACTTTCATTCCGATTGGTACAATATATATATATATCCTATAGAAAACTACACTAATAAACAATAAATAGAATTTATGAACCCATCTCGAGAGCGGACCGCCTCAGGATTGTTGATGATGGGATAGCATATTAATAATAATTGTCAGGGTGCCAAATTGCACCTTAAAGAAACTAACTTATGCCAATCATTATTTATCAATAATTTATTTAATAATTTGCAATAATATCTAATGAATGGGTTAATAAATAATTACTGAATGAATGAAAACCCTGAGAGCACTATTAAAAATGATATTAATAATCTTATAAACTTTTATATTTATTAAAGAGGAAGAAAATTTAAGCTCAACTCCCCACTGTACTTTACATCTCTCAGGAGACTCCCATCCATTTACCATCAAAGTCACAATTAAAATTTTAAAGTATTAAAATATTTCTATGCCCATCATCATCCTCCCTATCCATCCCTCCATCACACTCACATTCATCATAGGTCATCTGCACTATTATTTCACTTAATTCTAAAATTTTCCATCTTGCTAACTCTCTTTCCCCTCTGATAATCTTTCCTCAGGGCATGAGAATAGTAAGGCGTGAAAGTTTATACAATCTGTTATGAATTATTGGTGATAAATAAATATTATCCCAGTGATTACATCCATAGTTGTCCCTGGCTGAATCTAACATAACCAATGTCCCCTTACTCTAAATTTCCATATATTAAGATTAAATTTCTAATTATAAATTTTGAAAATATAATATTATAAACACTATGATAATTAAAAAAATATTAAAAAGTTCACCTGGGAAGGTATTTAAATACAGTGGATGGATAAAGGATTTTATGTCTACCCACCTCACTCTATATCGCACAATAATCCTACTGCCTATTATAGATCTTTAATCTAAATGTGCTGGATTATTTAATTAACATTTTTTTTAATTGTGAATTGAATTCTGCATTGTTCAAATAATTTTATAAATAATATTTTTAATAAATGTTACCTGGTATAATTTAACAAAGTATGCCATACTTCAAATTTAAGTGTCATATAATGTATCTGTGTATGATTGACATTTCTAAAATTTATTAGACCATAAAACAGTGAGATGTAGACAAAAGTTTATTTTAAACAACAATTTTATTAACAAATATAAAATCAAAAAATATGTACATTATATTCAAGGTTCCTCATAGCTTTCCCCTGTTCTTCAACCATAAGTAAAAGAAATTATAGAAACAAATAGCTGATCTTGCTAAATTGTAAAATAATAATTATTAATTCTTACTGAACTAGGGCTTATAATTGTCATGGGAAACACAAATGATTATACTATTTACTTTAACAATTTTATTTATATTGAGATACAATAAATACAAAATTTCTCCAGATATTTTATGGTTTCATATAAATAATTTATTTTACGATTAATAATATGATTTATGAAGATAACTCTTCATGTAATAAGTAGCAGGTCATTTACACTAATTTAATATGCCTCAACTATATGCTTTAAATTGGTGATATTTTATGCATTGCTTACCCTCTCATTAATTCAACTATTCATCAAGTGCTAAAAAGAATCGGTACTCAGATTGATCATTCTCTTACATGCATACAATCATACATCATTGTCCCTACAATAATAATAGTTCAGTCGGCATACCATTCCAGCAAAGTTCTCAGCTGGTTGTACATATAACTTTGAATATGCACTGTTTACAATATGTTTTTTAATTCGTAAAATCAATATTTAACTTAATCATTTTTGCCTCATATTAGTGAAATAAAGCATTTAAATAACACAATGTCTCAGCACAATAAATTGCACATTTAACCCACACTTATCAAGAAACATCAAATTAATTTTACGACCCTGTAAACAACATTCATAACTTATACTTTTGTGTCCTTTAAATAAAATGTACATCCGTAAGGAAATGAAGTCAGCATTAGCATGAGGGTTGGAAAAGATCCGAATAAGAAAAAAAAAAAACCTTTTTATTAAGGCTAAGAGATGCTAGGATTCGTTGCTAGTCATACAGGAATGCATGAGTATGGCTAACACACTCTGGCTATCAATAAAGAAATCATCTTATGGTGTAGAAATAACAAAGTGGGAAAGTCATCCACTAATTCTAAATAATTCATAAAACTTTATTAAATATCTTAGTGAGCAAGCTAAGCTATAACTTCACTAGCTAGGTGGTTTTTTTTTTAACCAACCACGTTTACAAGAGTCTCACACTAATTTGTACACATATATAAAATTTTACACTTAAAGTACCTCCACGAAATACTGCACTGACACATGATCCTACAATTTTCTAAGCATGAATCAGCTTACATCTAAGTTAATTTAACTTTTATGATAATAATAATAAAATAAGAAATGCGTATTATTTGCAAATCATCTTTCTGCACATTTGGAACATAGTTATTGCATTTTATCACAACATACATTCCATCTTAAAATATAATATTTATATGTATAAATATTTAATAATAATACCCGATCTTTTAAAAACACTTCCTATAATAAACGGTCTTATTTATATCTCTCACTCCTTTAATTAAGGATAAAGCATCAATTTAATATTTGAATAAGGAATATTTTAAAATTTTGTACTAACTCAACTAATAAAAAAAAAACTTTCAATATAAGTTAAATTCAAACTTAAGCATATGATTATTCTTTTGCTAATCTATTTAAATTTAATACTAGAAAAATAATAATAACAAGTAATAAAATTATATTTATACAGTCCTCCTAAGTCGTCCTCTGGATCTGTCTTACATTGCTGCAAATCTCATTTAGTTTTGGTTTGTTTTATTTTGTTTTGTTTTGTTCTGTGTACACACATATTGAATTACATAATCCATTGGAAAACTTCAGTAACTTTTCATGAATTAATCATCGAGGTTTCTTCTTTCCGTTAGAAGTTTTAGCACATAATTTATTATTCTTTTTATATGCGTAAACTATTAATCCAATGTCTTTGTTTTTTATGAAATCACTTTAGGCATTGGTAATCCTTAAAAGTGAATGCAATAAATTTTTATTTCATATTAAATTCTTTATTCATTTTGGGTTCTTTACATTAAATTACGTTTCATAGTGGAAGCCAACCAGCTTTCTATTGAGACGTATACCTTGGTTTACTGTAGCTTCACTAAGAGAAGTCCATTTATCCTTGTATTTTGCCGTAAATTCTCAAAATATTTCTTTAATTTTGTTATAGGTTGGTAGCATCTTTAGTTGGTTACTAATTATATTTCTTTTCCTTTATTAGTCATTTATTTTCATTGACAAATAGTTACTTTAATTCACAAAGATATTGTAAGTACTTCAAATGGGATTTAACATATAACATTAGCATTGGAATTCAGTTCCACACTTATTTTTAATAAAATCAAAAATTATTTTCTTTGGGAATTTTGGTTAATACAAATAATTAGATCCATCTGTTTTAATTAATAGAAGTTTGAAATACAGATTCATAAAATAAAATGTTCCCTCGATTTCCCTCAAGCAAATTTTTTTCTGTGGTTTAAGCTTCATTGTTTGCTGATTGCCAAAATTGCTTACAGTTGTATTAAAAGGAATTATGAAATTGGGCAACTTCAGGAGAAACAAATATATTCCTAATATAAAACTTTACTCACTGATCAATTCTTACAATATTAATAAATTTTTGATGAAGTTTTCATTCAGAAAAAGAATCAGACAAAAAATATGACTTAAAATTTTAGTATTAAAAATTGATAATTTAACCAGATGAGGCTCCTTTAGAAAGACTGATGATGAAGAAAGAGCCCCACCTTAAGGATGGGTTGAATTTTTATACTGTCTAGATCCCCCCTCCAATTCCTGAATGATTGACTTGCCAAACAAATTATATCTAAATTTTAACTGGTTGATTGCTATTGTTTTACAAATTATTTATTCACAATTTTTACAAATATCACATGGTTTAGATAAAAAAAATCCCGTTCAAGGAAATCCCTCCGAAAAAATAGAAATGGACGTTTTTAATAATAAAAAAAAATAATGCTTATCAACCTGATTTTAAATCCAGAATTTGAAGGGGAATTGGATGCTATGTATGAGATATTGAAACAAAATAATAATTCTTTAAAAGAGCTTTCCACTGATATCCCACATTATTTTTATTAATTATTAATTAATTCTATAATTAAAATTTCCAATAAATTATACACATATACATTTCTACACACACATAAAATTCTATCTGAACTGATTGCTTAATACTTGGATTGATTCTTGATATTTTTCTTAGACAATTTGCTTAAATTTAAATTATAGCGTTATAATTCACTGTTATAAAACTCGTCACTCTCACGAAGTTACCTTTAAACATTCTAACCCCACATCTCTCTTTTCCAATCTTTAAACTATTAATAATAATAATTAGTAAAATATTTTTGATAAATAAATTTCTCAACTATAACGGTTTCCGATTTAATATTACTTTATTAAATTGACAGTAAAGTAAAATAATTTCTGTTTATAAAACTTTATGAATTTATTCTGTTTGTGTGAGATGATTATATTAGATTGAATTCAGGCCACACTGAAAGACATTTTTGCCATTGTTATACCATATAGTAAATTTTGTTTCTTGATAAATGATTAGGATTGTCATATTATAAGCATCGTTTTGAAAAGTGTTCCAGTAGATTTGAACATTTTTGTAAATTATTAGTTTCTACAGATATAAAATCACTTTTAATGATATCATAAATCTCATTTTTTATTATGTTGTGGAAAGCATACTCTTTTCAAAATCTGATGCAATGTTTTCCATTAAATTGCTTTTTTGAAATAATTTTCTCTTATTTAAAACATCTTCATCTAGACTAAAATTAACTGCTTTATAGTTATTTACATTATTAACATTGTCTTTAATTATTTCACCAGCTTCATTTGAATCACTATTATTTATTTTTGGTATATACATCTTGTACTTAGAATGAGTTTCATATATTGCAGATTCCATCTCAAAAACAGGTAAATCTAATTTAGTAGATAAAGAAGTATGTTGTTCACAGTCATAATCAAGAACTCCAACTTTTTGACTTTGACTTAATCCACTTACAGCAGATATTGCAGAAGTACAACTCAAAAAGTCATCAAATTCACTACCAGGATGATTGAAATCCTCAATTCTGGCAACTGGTTCTTGACTTTGTTCATCAAAGGTTCTATTATCTTCTCTAATGCAACTGTGTACTGAAGAAGATACAAATGCCATTGGTAAAAGCTCTGTATCTGCAGAATAATCAATACACCTTCTCTTTACACTAAAATCTGTTTCAATACATGATTCAGTTTCATGAGGTGGCTTTCTTCTAAAGGGAATTTCTTCCTCATCATCATGCTCATGCTTTTCCCTCAGATTCCAAACTTCTTGGTCATCTCATACCTGTTTTCTGGGTTGATACATGAACTGATATTCCACATTAACAACATCATATATAGCTCCCAATATTCTCTGTTCTATTTATTCTGATCTTTTCTCCATTTCATTTTTCATTTCTATCATTGTTTCTGATTGCCTTGTCATTTGTTTCAATATTGAAGACAACATACTCTGCTCCGTTTTTCTTTCTCTGTGACAATATGATATTGTGTCTGGATGACTTTACCAGGTTCATTGAAAGTAATTTCTGGACTTTCTGTTTCAAATAAATCTTCAAGATCTTCACTAAAATCAACTTCAATGTTCTGTGATTCCAAATCTTCACTAATATACATTTCCAAGTTGTTTCTCTATTAACAATTTCTTAATTTTCTTATTTTTTTAAAAAAAAAATCTGCCCATTTCTCTGAACTATACTCAAATAAAGCAATCATTAATGGAGATCTCCATTTTCTGATATCTCTGAAGTTGTGCATTATCACATGCTACAAATTGCACCTATTTTGAAAAATCCAATTCCACTACAAACAAGTTTTACTCTTTTTTTTTTTTTTACATAAATGTAAGTCAAGCCCCTAATGTAAAATGGTTTCTCATATTTTGCTTCACCCTCATACAATTAGAAAGCATTGGTGTCCAAAATGCCACAACAAAATCATAATAAAAGCATAATTATAAATATGTATTTTTAAATTCAAACCTTGGCCTTTCAAATCTCAGGGGTCAATGGCCCAAATTCAAGTCCCATGTTGGCAGCACCATACCCATAAAATGAATGTAATGATCAGTATGAGCTGACAACTGCATAAATCACCGTCAGGATGACTTAAACCACAACAACTCATTCCATCCTACATAATACTTATTTTTTTATCAGGTTTGGTGATCAGGAAAAGGTAGATACATTTAAAACTAGTTTATTAACAATATGACTTCCCAGTGGTGAAACAAGATCCAGAATTAAATGTATATATACAATACAAACACTTTATTAGTATTAAAATTATACACAAATAAACAAAACAAATGACTACCATTAATTAGACTGCTAGGCACATAAGATAAAGAAAATTAAATGAATTAGTAAGTATATATGTCAAAGTATTAATATAGAACAGATATATAAACCTCAGATGATAAACATATTTGATCTTTGGGGCAGATTTCCCTCCATCAGATACATAATAATAATTAAAATAAGGTAAGTTTAATTAACTGTAGAAAATATTATTAAATAGATAAATGCATAACTCTCATGATCATGATCAATAAATGCTGAAATATTCTGGCTTCAAGATACACAGGACATAAAGAAGGTGATACTGTACTGGTCAAAAGATGCCAACACAATATAACACGACCCACCCCAAAGTCGGACTCAAACTCAGTCGTTCCAAACTGAATTCAAACCCAACTAACGAGCACAGATCAAATCAATGGATGACATAAGTCGATGGTACATGACTATGAACCAAGAAACTAGCTCAACGGATGATGATGATTAATGAGACTCCTGATCTGACTCTAACAAAGTATAACAAAATAACTAATGCTATTTCTAAGTCAACTCATATATATATATATATGTTCGGGTTGCCAATACAGACAGTGAGCATTAATATTAAAAATAATTATTGAATAAGAAAAAAAGTTAAAAACAAAATGTATTAATAAAATGTTTATTACTACTACTACTACTACTACTACTACTACTACTACTACTACTACTACTACTACTACTACTACTACTACTACTACTACTACTACTACTACTACTACTACTACTACTACTACTACTACTACTACTACTACTACTACTACTACTACTACTACTACTACTACTACTACTACTACTACTACTACTACTACTACTACTACTACTACTACTACTACTACTACTACTACTACTACTACTACTACTACTACTACTCTGCTCTCTCTCTACTCTCACTCTCTCTACTACTCTACTACGCTACTACTACTCTACTACTACTACTACTCTCTACTACTACTACTACTACTACTACTACTACTACTACTACTACTACTACTACTACTACTACTACTACTACTACTACTACTACTACTACTACTAATAATAATAATAATAATAATAATAATAATAATAATAATAATAATAATAATTTTGTTCAACTTTTAGATTATGATATATATTATCTCTAGTCTTTAAACAAAGTTTATAATTACAATAAGAATGGCAGTCCTTATTATATGTCAATACTATTACACAATTCTATGGAGAATTATATATATATATGCCCCGATGAGGAAGTAAAGGTAGATAAAGGTTTTGGCTGTGACACAAATTATGATTCAAATTTTAAAGGAAAGAATGTGAGATTTATTTTCACATTCGTAAATCAATTCACAAAGAGCAAGATACGTGTTTAGGGCATCTTTAATATTTAATAGGAAACTTAATTATAAATGAATATGAATTTGCTCGACTTTAATAAAATCAATTCATCACGATTTAGGAGCATTAAAACGGACTTTACTGGAACTGAGAATTAAACGGTACTGACGTCTTATGAGCTATAAAAAATGAATATGAAAAATAATGGCTTGCCACTGATTTAAGGAGGAGGGCGGCTTGTGTTTTACAAGTCTTTAATGCCCTATGAAGGAGATGAGGAATACAAGGAAAACCAGGCCGGGTCATAGCCATGAATCTTTGGTGTTCCAATTATAATATGAGCAAGTGAGGAAGTACTTTCTTCCTATGGAATTAAAGTAATAATAATATCACTGAGAACAAGCCTACGAAACAGGAATGGCTTGTGTCAGCAACGTTCGGAGAAATGATGACTGGTAATCATCATGGTTAATGAATAAAATCCATTTATATAAAGATTGCTCTACCTGATGACCTGATCAAGTTAAATTAAAGTCAAACATGCTTTAACTAAAAGCACTAATGCAATTATATTACTATGCCCCAAACATCATGCTCTCCCTGAATACTAATATAAAGTATAATGTTGAAATAAGAATATATTGACATTCATTCCTTTATCGACCTTTTTTGCAAAACATTTTAACATTATGAATATGTGTAAAATAAATAAAGTAGCCGGGGGCATATGTTAGAAACTGAGCTAATAATTTATTATTATTAGCCATTAATAAAAGTAGCAAAACATATATAAATTCTTTGACTCGATAATTAATAGAACTGTATTAAATTAGTTCTACTGGGCAAAAATTATTATAAAACTTAATATATTATTTTAAAAAGGTAAATGAAATGAAGGAAATTATTATCGAGTCGAAGTTTTATTGGCATATAATAAAAATAAATGACATTAATAATTATCTCAAATATATAATAAAGTTAAATAAATGAACCGCCATCGTAAGAAAGGAAAGTTAACAGATATTAAGTTTAAAGACTAGAGATAGATAGAGAATTACTACATAATTTAAAATAGCATTAATAAAAAGACAATTTTACAGTAGATAGCTTAAAGATGTTTTAACTTAAAGTTCAGAACTGGCCAGGTTCAAAAGGAAAGATATTATCACTTCTTCCTTGGCTGGTTTCTGAGTTTCCACAGGGCAGAGTCCAGTTGGATGAAACGTAGGCGCGAATTTTGAAAATTATGTGAATAGCATTTTGATTCTTTTGATTTTGGCAGTATGATTGGCTTGGAAAAATCTTAATTTAGCAGCCACATTGAAGATTTTCAGGGGACATTGAGCCCAGTAATCAGACTGCCAAAGTTTAGTTCCTCACCATGATGGAGACACTATTGAAATTTCATAATTTAACTAGGCAGCTCCTCTAATGAAATATGTATGGCTTCTCTTAATGAGGAATAATAGCTGCTTGGAAACTTTTTCTGGGCTATTTATACTGTCCTCTGATGCCTTCAGGCAAGAGCTTCTTTCATTATCAATCTTACAAAAATGTACAAGTTGTTTTTAGATACATTCCTTCGATAAGGCTTTCAAACTCATTAACTTGAATTCATTTTCTAATTAGACAATGAATTTTTAAAATCAGAAAAATGATTTTAATTAGCGACCATCCTTACATTTTAAATACTTATCTTTTTTTCTAATTAATAAAAACTTTACCCATTGTTTTTGGAAAGGGACAATCTGAAAGCTTATCGAAAGAATGTAGCTTTTAATCACTAAAAATTTGAACAAACTATTTAAAGTAAAATAAAACATCCCTGACACAATGAAACTTTAGAAAGAATATGTACATTTAAATATTTATAAATATATACGCACAATCCATGCAGTTATAATATATATAAATTCATGAATAATTTTATCATGAATTTATTAATAGAAATGATTAATTTAAATCTCAAATGAGTTAATTTTAACACACATTTATGTAATAGTTTTTCTTTAAGGAAACTAGGGTGGACTGAACGTATAAAGCCCTATTGCATCAAAAATTCAAGGTTAGTACAAGGGTTTGAAGTGGGCTTCAGGTGAGATATCATGAAGCTAGGATCGAACATAGATCCAACTGCTTCAATACTAAGTTGCTAAAGTAATAACATGATTGCCTCTGTGATGTCATATCCAAGTCTAATAAGCAGGCAATTACGGAAATATAATTACTTTTGTGAAGTTGAATCGGTCATGGAACGAAAAAATGAGCATCTTCATATGACACTTAATAACTCTCATTAATCATCAGGAATGATCCACTGTACTGATTACAAGGCATTATAAGAGTCACTGGGTATGGAAAACGAAAGGAAAACTCCTGTACTTTGTGTCTAACTTATTTAGAATGAAACCCATCAAATTAAACTTTCAAAGCAGGAATAAATGTCTGCTGAAGAAATGCAGTAAGATAATAAATAATTTTAGACAGCACATTAATGTTATATTTATATATAATAATAAACATTTGGATTTAAATTTAAATCTATAACATCTAAATGGTCATGCCATTAGTTTATCATATGTGGATATCTACTTTATAGGCTAAATCAAGGCTTATGCAGTTATGATATATAATAAAGATTTTATAAAGAAATTAATCCTTGATTAATTAGACATCTGCCCATAGGTCTTACAGATATAAAGAAATTATTGATAGGATAGCCTATGATGACAGCATATTAAAATTGAATTAAAAGATTTAAAGGAGTAAATTATTGTACTATTCAGTACACATATTTATTTGTCAAAAGCAAATACAAACAAAGTTTAAACTTCAGCTTTGATCATTAAATTTATTTTAAAAACTGAAAGTTATTTATAATCACATAACTTGTTTGTAATCACATATACATAATATACCCATGTACTTGTGTATTCTAAAAGTAAATAAAGTTTTAACTTTTATTTTTTTAAACTATGTTTTATTAAAAAATTTTATGAACCGCTTCTATTTGAAGCAACATATTTGAATAGACAAATTTAAATAGCAAATAAAAAAGTCATATTAGCATCAGAGGGAGGGGGATTTAAATCTCTTGCTTTTATTTATTTATTGGGCTTCCTTTAGATAATGTTAAATAATTTAATCATTAAAATGTTTTCCTAAATTTACCTCCATTTGATTCTTAAACAATAAGACTAGCAAAATTATATATATATTGTACCGGGTCGAACCACTGAAACCACCTACTTATATGTATATATAAGTTTTAGACAGTTTCAAACTTCTTCATAATACATTTATAATTTTATAAAGGTTACGTGAACGAACCAGCACGTTCGAGCAAAATGGGAGGTCTTATTGATAGCTTTAACTATTAACAATAGCACATCTCGGCTGCCAGATTCAAATCCCTACTATCCAAATACTTTATTTGTTTCGGGGTAAATCCTGGGGCACCAGCTAGTCTGAAGACTGACGTATTTGGGCAGTAGGCTCATAATCCAGCGCTCGAAACATCCCCTAAAACTAGCTCAGTCTAATTTTAATTCAATGACAAAATTATACAAAATTAGTGGTGGAAAGAATTAATAAAAGGTTGGTAAAAAGAATTGACCGACAAATAAAGTTTAAGTTTGAAGACATTTTATTTTAATTAACATTAATTAAGATTAAAGATAATTTATTACCAAACATTAATTGACTAAATTTAAACATCTTTATAAATCTGATTTAACACACGCACATTTTTAAAGTAACATTTCTAAACTAGTTTAAATATTCTTGTAGATTTTAATAGTAGAACACTGGTATTTATCTAATTTAACTAATAACACTGATATAATGATCACACACATATTAACTCATAACATTCACAAATATAATAATAAACTATTAATAGCATTTGAAACTTAAACACACATATCAATAGTTCATTTTATGTATGATAGAGTTCATATAATTTGAATCTTGAATATTTACGAATTACAGCAGTGGCTACTACGTATAAATGATAATAAATAAATGTTTACCTAGGATTTTGGAATGTGAATATTGCTTGTTGTTGGCTGCTTCTGCTGCTTCTAATGGATTATATCTAACCGGTTAGATTTGGATGTTTCTTGAAGAGATTTTATGCGAATCCATTTGCTTTATTTTTGAAGACAGTTGAACATTTGACAGAGGATTTCTGAGTTGTTATGCAGACATTATTTCACAGGCAAGTCTTGATGATTTTGTTGGACTAAAAATGCTGAAGCACGAGCGTATATTTCCAAAAGCTGCTCAACAATGCATTTTTGTTTCTGAATACATAATAGAAAATGTTATCTGAATGGCAACAAGACTGTCACTGGAAACTAGACTGAATAAATCTGAACTCCCATAAAAATCTAGCTATTTATATCTGCAAAGTGTTTTTTGTTTTAATATCCTCCGGCAAATGAGTGTTGTCAAAATTTCATTTATAACTAATCCTATGACAACATGTTTTTTGATTGATTGTTTAATTAGTAGTAGCTATTTCGAAACATGTTGTTTCATATCTTTAATTAGTAGCACACCACTGTGTTTTTTTTAAATATATTTTTCATTTATTTATAATATTGAATACTGATACATTTATTTTACATTTGCATGCACATATATAATTTTACTCTACCATCGCGAATGAAAAGAGATTTATATCTTAACTTTTAATTTATAATAGAAACCCTTTAACTTCCTTTAAGAACTCTTAGTTGTTGTTTTTTATAGGAAAACTCCCCCTCCCCTCTTTTACTTAATTAATTGTAACTTTTATTTCAAAAACTACTTAGACTTTTAACTTTACGTTTACGAAAACAAACTACATTTCGTTTAATAAAGAAACTTGAGATTTTTGTAATTTATATAGTGATTTGTTGATTCCTTACTTTAATAATTTTTTTAGATAAAATTATTTTATATATGTGCCAATTTGGCTTTGGCACATTACAGCCCCCTCTGATTTAGAGTAAAATGCATCATTTTTGACCATTTTATCTCTTGCAATTTTAATTCTTGACTCTAAAGATTTATTAATTTATTATTTTTCTAAGTTAGCTTTTTAATATCTTTTACTTAACATACAAAGGGCAATCTGTTTTGATTATTCTTTTTTTCTATCTATGCTGAATACATTGCTCACAATGATCTAAATCATGGATAAGGACCACCAGGACAAACTAATTTTGTGGCACAGGGATTTTTTGGAAATGACGTGGAAGCAGATTCGATGACTTACACTGACTTACACATGTATAAAATCGAAACTTCATTTGCCGATTCTCTTGATTGGACATGGAAACAGAAAGGGTCGCTGCGAAATGGCAGGAATTTTCAACTGTCCATTTTTGACTTACACTTTGGAAAGAGAAATGATCCCTGATAAGTCCATTATGGGTACTAAAATTTATCCAGTCGGCAGCTTTAAACTTATCTTTAATTAAATTTATTTCTATACTACCCTCATTCTCTTTTTCTCTAGATAAATTCCTACACATGTGTATACATGCAGCATAATTCTACACCTACTAATATTCTAGATATTGAGTTATTACTGGACTTGCTTACAGGGAATCTATAATAAACAAATTCCTTTTTGCACGCATCATGAGGTACAGCAGTGCCAAGAAAATAACCTAAAAGGATATCTGGATAAATACATTTCAGATACGCATCATGAGGTATCGTATTTACCCGAATATTACCAGTGTATGTGCATGTATATACACATGTATACTTATACACACTTAATACACTTAGATTGACTTTATATTTTTTTATTATTAATCTTACAGCTTTATTTTAAATTCATATAAACATTACTTTAACATTTGTCTTAATCTAATCTCAAATATTATTTTCAAACCCTTATGAACATTTTACATATTAGTTTTATGATACTATTTTTAAACCATCACGGACATCAGTTTACCTATTTATTTATATTACGGAATCATATTTTAAATCATTTACTTAAATTCTTTATAAACGTGCATGCATTCAGAATACTATTTTATTTATTGCTCTTTATTATTATACTGACATTTGATTTGACTTAATTACTTTAAACCATTTATTTACTTTCTTTTAATAACGTGTGTATATTCAAAAAACAAAAAAAATCTATTAGTTTATCACGAGTCACTTTTTATTATTATTTACTACAGATATATTTACGCTTATTTATTTAACTTGATTTTATCGATTTTTATTTTAACTATTTGAGCTACTTATTTATTTAAGAACATTTTTCTTAATTAATATGTGTGTTGATCACTTTTCTTAAGTATTTACCACTTCAAATTCTTATTTTTCTTTAGTGCATTTTTAGTTTTTTATTTTCATCATTAGGTAATAAATGTAATGTTAAGAGAAGTAGGCAGCAAAGTATAAGGCAATTCAAACACTCAGATAGATTTTGTGCTGATTTAAACCAACTGTTAATTTCTTGCAGAAGTTGTGACTGCAGCATGGGCAACTGTTGTGCACAATGGATCATGTAAAAGGGACTTTAAGATTGCAAATGGCAGGACTATATCTACGGCACATTCGACTTACTAAAATATTTATTTTATTTGGTTACTGGGAATTTTTGCTCCAGATTTATTATTTTTTTGTATGCCAGGACTTTTTTACTGGTGCATCATCATCAGTATTATTTATTCTTAGCAATACCCATCTGTAGAATAAAGTCACCGCAAGAAAAGGCTTAATCCAACAAAAGTCAGGCCTGAAATTTATATCTTTGCCCAAATACACGCACACACCTCAATCCTATTTAATACACTTTTTTTTAAATTATATTTGATAATGTTTTATTTTCATTAATACTTTCATTATACACTTATTTATTTCATTTTTATTTTTAAAGCATTATTTTTTTTTACTCTCCTTTTTTTTTTAAAAAAAAAAAATTTTCATTTTGCTTGTCTCTTTTGATTTACACATTTATTTTGTTTGTGTCACACTCTGCTATGTTCTACACTTATGAGATGGGATATCAATATAATCGATAAGACATAATTGAGGGTTTTGACATAAATTGTTTTATTATTTTTACTCTCCCCCCCCTTTTTTTTTAAAAAAAACATTTTCATTTTGCAGGTCTATTTTGATTTACACATTTATTTTGTTCGTGTCACGCTCTGCTATGTTCTAGACTTATGAGCTGGGATATCAATATAATCGATAAAACATAATTGAGGGTTTTTGACATAGTCATTTTGCTTGTCTATTTTGATTTTACACATTTATTTTGTTTGCATCATGCTCCACTATGTTCTAGACTTATGAGCTGGGATATCAATATATTCGACAAGATATAATCGAGGGTTTTGACATAAATCATTTTATCATTGCTTTGACATTTTAAAAACTCTAAGATTGTTATTTTTACTAAGACTAACTTTAATCATTTTTAATTATTCAAACTATCTTGATACTCATTTTTACATTTATTTCCTTAAACTTTGTTGAACATTTTCCATTATTTCGAGTCCATGGTCATTGTATACTAGGTCAAGCCGGCGAATCCGTCAGATTACATATTTTTAATTTTTGTCTGGCAGTTCTTTATTTCTTTCTACTAACTCACTAACATAAATGATACTCCATATTCTCACTTCTATCTCTCGATTAAAATCTATTTTATCTCTTTGTCTTTCCATTTTATTTTCTGCTTTGTAAATAAGAAAACCTTTAAGCTTCACAGACCTCCACCGTATTTTTCCTAACCGTGAATATTTTTTCCTATGCTTTCTTTTTATTTCAAATCTACGTTTAAAACAAATGCGAACTTTGACTTTAACTTTTTTAACTTTTTGTAAAAACTTTTCAGCGCTATCTTCTACCTTGAACTTATGTATCTCTTCTATTTCTTGATCTACATTTGTTTCTACTTTCTCTGTAGCAATGCTATCTGATTCTAATTAAATTTCTATTTCCAAACTACTAAATTTACCACTATCTGACACTACTATCTCTTCGATGACCTCAACTTCCTTATTTTCTTTGACAAAATCTATTTCTACGATCTCTTCATTTTTTACTTGTGTTTTAATCTCTTTATTTCTTTCCTAATTTCTTCTTTTATTTTATTTTGGCCCTTTTCGATCTGGTCTTTTAACTTTTCAAGCATTTCAGCTTGCCCTTCCAATTTACTCTTCATTTCCTTATTTTGGTTTTTAAGCTCTTCAGCTATTTTTTTATATTCTTCGGCTGTTTCTTTTTTGTTTTTCAAACATGCTGGTTAGTAAAGCTATGATTTATCTTTTTTCCTTGTTGGGGCTATTTTCTATATTTTTACCTTGAGTCTCCATTTTGGCTTTATTTTTTTTTTTCATAATTTATAACTTTAAACACTTTTTATCATTATTTTTAATACCATATTTTATTCACTATAATAAGTTTACTAATTATTATTTTATTTATTTCTTACTAACTGGAAAAACACGCTGACTACACCCCTCCTTTGTCCATTTTTTTCCACCCGATCTTAATGCTTTAACTCTGCCCAAACATCCACCTGTCTCTAATTTAACATAATGATTTATTTTAACCAATGTAAATAGCATAAATATCTCTTCATTTAAAGAAAACAAAGTTTTTGGTCAATTCTTTTTTTTAAAAAAAAAAAAAAAAAACGCTTTAACATACGTAATTTAGCTTTTGTATAGAAAATTTTTTTAAACAAAAGACAAAGTATTTATTTACTATTGTTATTAGGTCCAGACCCAAGTTGGGTAAGCCATTTATGTACCGGGTCGAACCGCTGAAACCACCTACTTATAGGTATATATAAGTTTTGGTCGGTTTCAAACTCCTTCATAATACATTTATAATCTTATAAAGGTTATGTGAATGAACCGGCACGTTCGAGCAAAATGGGAGATCTTATTGATAGCTTTAACTATCAACAATGGCCCATCTTGGCTGCCAGATTCAAACCCCTACTATCCAAATACTTTATTTGTTTCAGGGTAAACTCCAGGGTGGCAGCTAGTCTGAAGACTAATGTATTCGGGCAGTAGGCTCATAATCCAGCGCTCAAAACATCCCCTAAAACTAGCTCAGTCTAATTTTAATTCAATAACAAAATTATACAAAATTAGTGGTGGAAAGAATTAATAAAAGGTTGGTAAAAAGAATTGACCGACAAATAAAGTTTAAGTTTGAAGACATTTTATTTTAATTAACATTAATTAAGTTTAAAGATAATTTATTACCAAACATTAATTGACTAAATTTAAACATCTTTATAAATCTGATTTAACACACGCACGTTTTTAAAGTAACATTTCTAAACTAGTTTAAATATTCTTGTAGATTTTAATAGTAGAACACTGGTATTTATCTAATTTAACTAATAACACTGGTATAATAATCATGCACATATTAACTCATAGCATTCACAAATATAATAATAAAGCATTAATAGCATTTGAAACTTAAACACACATATCAATAGTTCATTTTATGTATGATAGAGTTCATATAATTTGAATCTTGAATATTTACGAATTACAGCAGTGGCTACTACGTATAAATGATAATAAATAAATGTTTACCTAGAATTTTGGAACATGAATATTGCTTGTTATTGGCTGCTTCTGATGGATTATATCTAACTGGTTTGACTTGAATGTTTCTTGAAGAGATTTTATGCGAATCCATTTGCTTTATTTTTGAGACAGTTGAACGTTTGATGGAGTATTTCTGAGTTGTTATGCAGACATTATTTCACAGGCAAGTTTTGATGATCTTGTTGGACTAAAAAGGCTGAAGCATGAGTGTATATTTCCAAAAGCTGCTCAACAATGCATTTTTGTTTCTGAATACATAATAGAAAATGTTATCTGAATGGCAATAAGACTGTCACTGGAAACTAGACTGAATAAAACTGAACTCCAATAAAAATCTAGCTATTTACATCTGCAAAGTGTTTTTTGTTTTAATATCCTCCGGAAAATGAGTGTTGTCGAAATTTCATTTATAACTAATCCTATGACAACGTCTTTTTTGATTGATTGTTTAATTAGTAGTAGCTATGCTATTTCAAAACATGTTGTTTTCATATCTTTAATTAGTAGCGCACCACTGTGTTTTTTTTTAAATATATTTTTCATTTATTTATAATATTTAATAGTGATACATTTATTTTACATTCACATGCACATATATAATTTTACTCTACAATCGCGAATCAAAAGAGATTTATATCTTAACTTTAATTTATAATAGAAACCCTTTAACTTCCTTTAAGAACTTTTAATTGTTGTTTTTTTTTAATAGAAAAACTCCCCCTCCCCTCTTTTACTTAATTAATTGTAACTTTTATTTCAAAAACTACTTAGACTTTTAACTTTATGTTTATGAAAACAAACTACATTTCATTTAATAAAGAAACTTGAGATTTTTGTAATTTATTTATTGATTTGTTGATTCCTTACTTTAATATTTTTTTTAGATAAAATTATTTTATATATGTGCCAATTTGGCCTTGGCAAATATATATATATATGTGTGTGTGTGTGTGTGTGTGTAATATACAAATCACTATATATATATCAAAATACAGTACAATTTATATAAATTATATTCTTTTAGAAGTACTTTCGACTATACACTTTGTAGTCTTTATCAACTATATAACGTTGAATAATCAAATCGAGACAACCCTTAACAATACCCATAGTTCAATTCAGATTTCCCACAATTCTGTTATCTTAACATTTGATGACTGGCGATTCATTAACATTTGATGATTTCTTGAAATCAACATAGCCTCTTTTATTTTACGTTTATTATGACAACGTTCAATTTGAATAATTTTCATATTTTTATAATCAAATTTAAATCCATATTGACAAGATTTATTATGATCAAATATAACAGATGATGAAGGTTTATTACATATATAATGGATTTAAAGATTCTAAGTAAAACGTGGATTTTAAAAGAATGGCGAAGGTAATGTTAAAGATTATTACGTTAAAATGTAGATTAAACTTTTTAAATGCCTGTCGTGATTTAGAAGTTTTCCCGAATTGCTGTTTAGTATAAATAAACAAATCTTGCAAATTATCAGATAAAATTACTAACGATATAAAGAAAGTTATTTTAAAGAATATAATTAAGCAATGCAAATGTTTGCTATTTCGTCAACGGAAATATTTAACGGCTTTAAATCATTTTATTTTTATGAAAAAATGTGATGATTGTTTTAACTATAAGTGTTTTTGTCAAAAATTTTTTGATAAATTTTATTTAAAAAATGTTGATAAATTTAACAAGAAAATTGAACATTTGTTTCATAAAAATTTTCCGGATAAAATGAATGATGAAAATTATGTGAACTTGTCTGGTATAAATTTGGATTTCAGTGAAAAATATATTTTAAATTTCAGATCGAAATATGTTGGTGGTAGATGGAAAGATTGTAATCTTGAATTGAATTCTTCAATAGAACATTCATTTAGTGTTATTAAGTGTGATGCGAATATTTGTAATAACATTGTTAAAGAAGTTAAAAATAAAAACTTTAAATATAATAGGAATGATAAATGGTTAAGTCAAATTAATAAATTTAAAAGTTTCCTATTAAATAATGACTTAGTGTGTTTAAAGGAGGACAAGGGCCTTCGTATGTGTTTGTTTACAAGAGCGAAATATAATGAAAAAGTTATGGATCAAATGAAATAGCTTAAATTTCAAAATAGTGAAATAATAAATATTGATACATCTCGCATGAAATTTATAAATGAAATTTTAAAAAAAGCTGAGAATAAAGCTATTGATAGTCATACATATTATAACTTATATCCATCATCTGCTATTTTCCCTAGGATATTTTCGAATATAAAGCTACATAAAGAAAATTATCCATTGAGATTGATGGTTGATTTTGGTGGTGCATATTATTATCAAACATGTAGATATATTGAATTATTACTTCAATATATTTTAGGTTTTGGAGAATATACTATTTCATCATCGTTTGATTTTGTAGATAAAATTAAGAATATAAATATAGATTTACATGACACAATTTGTACTTTTGATATAAATGAAATGTATGGATCAATAGATAGAATAGAGTCAATTAATATTATTTATAATGCTCTTGTTTCAAAAAATGTAAAGTCTGATATTATAAATTTTATTGTAAAAGTATTGCAGTTTTTTGATAAAAATATTTATGTTAATTTTAATAATGAATATTATAAAATGAATTTTGGTTGGCCAATGGGTCTTCCTGCTGTTGCTCAAATTTGTAATTTTGTTATATCAACATATGAAAGTAAAATTTTAAAACAATTGAAATATCAAGAAATTAAAGTATATCATAGATATGTGGATGATGTTTTTATTTGTGGAAAACAAGAATTAATAATCAATTTATTTAATGAATTAAATGAGATTAAGGATATAAAATGGGTTATAACTAAAGAGAAATACAATTCCATAAAATTCTTGGATATTCAAGTTACTCTTAATGATTACAGTTTGGATTATCTTACATTAATAAAACCAATTGAAACTAGAGGTTTTATTCCATATGAATCACATGTACCTATGTGTCATAAGCTGTCTGGATTGAAATCATTCTTATTTTGAAGTGAAAAATTATGCAAATATTCTAGTGATAAAATTAAAAATGTACATTTATTTGTTAATGACTTGTTAAAAATTGCCTATTATAAAAATGCTATTGCTAATATTATTAAAGGATTTAAAAGAAATCAACACTATAATAAAATTAAAAATAAAAATATCAAAATGAAATGGATTTCAATGCCATTTATATCAGATGAGCAGGTCAAGTTTATTAGGAAAATTTATAATGGTTTGTGTCATATTGCTTTTTTCTCTACAAATAACATAAATAGATTGCTTAATAATTTTAAAATTCAAAATTCAAAGTTTAATCAAAATTCTATTATATATAGATTGATATGTGGATGCGGCGTACAATACATTGGTGAATCTAAGTGTACATTTGAGAAGAGAATAAAAGAACATATGCTTTTATATAACAGAATTCAAAAAGAGAATCAATATGAAACAGATGTAAATAAACCTTCATCATCTGTTATATTTGATCATAATAAATCTTGTCAATATGGATTTAAATTTGATTATAAAAAAATGAAAATTATTCAAATTGAACGTTGTCATAATAAACGTAAAATAAAAGAGGCTATGTTGATTTCAAGAAATCGTCAAATGTTAATGAATTGCCAGTCATCAAATGTTAAGATAACAGAATTGTGGGAAACCTGAATTGAACTATGGGTATTGTTAAGGGTTGTCTTGTTTTGATTATTCAATGTTATATAGTTGATAAAGACTACAAAGTGTATAGTCGAAATTACTTCTAAAAAATATAATTTATATAAATTGTACTGTATTTTGATATAAATATTGATTTGTATATTACATATATTGTGAAACGAATACAGATATCAAACTTTATTTATTACACACATACACACACATATATATATATATATATATATATTGTAATAGTCTATCTTTCTTACTATATACCATTAATTAAGAGTTCATTATGACACAATAAAAATATTTAAATAAGGTAATATATGTAAATAATACAATAAAAATATATTTTCCAGAATAATTAATATATAATTGTTTAGAAAAAGAATATTAGAGAGGCTTTTATCATTTAAAATTTATAATTAAGTTAGGATTTTACCAGACCTTTAAAAGATGTTGGCAAACAAGAAAATTGGCTGCTCATTCCATGATATTATACATAAGAGGGTTTGATTTATGGAAAAATATAGCATGTCAGCAACATAATTGTTAAGTATAGGCAAGGACTTTATCAGCATGGCATACAATAAGATGAGGGAACTCCATTCTTAGCAGCACTGGAGCTGGACAGAGAAATTGTGGTGATCTACTCACTTATAGTGTGATGTAATTTAACAACTTTAAAACTTTATAATAAATCTCTTCCAGATGTGTACAGTAACTAAACTCTACAAGAAGTGTACTTTTTCTAAAGTTTACAATTACAAACTCTATAAGAAGTGTACTATAACTCTTCCCTCTTCCAGAAGTTTGTTTTACAATAATTCTCAAGAAGTTTTTTACAAATAACTAACATTTCTTTCCCAGCCACCAATATATATATATATATATATATATATATATATATATATATATATATATATATATATATATATATATATATATATATATATATATATATATATATATATATATATATATATATATATCAAAAACAAAGCCATCTGCATCTCCAAATTAATTAATTAAAATTTAAGGAAAATTAATTTCCTTATTTTCTAAAAAGAATCTTACTGATTATAATCTTAAAGCAATTTAATTTCAAAATTTTACTAATTGCATTTCTCAATTAAATTCTGCTTGTATGGTTTTATCTGATTCTTCATGTTTTTCGCCATTACCCTTAAATAATTATAAAATTAGAATCTAATTTATATATTCTTTTGATATCAATTGGATTTTTAATTAATTAATTAGAAATTTAAACTTTAATTGCTGATATGAAAACCCAACTTTTTTACATATACCATTTTAATAAAATTACATTTTTTCTACATTAATTTTTTTTAAAGTCTTAATATTTTCAACTTAATAGCAAAATATATACTTGAATCATATATATATATATATATATATATATATATATATATATATATATATATATATATATATATATATATATATATAATGGTCAGGGTGTGGAGTCTTATAGTATCTGCTGTACAGGGCATCACCAAGCCATTCAAACCTGGAAAATTCATATAGTAGGCAGATACTTAAGTTAAGATCCAATTTTATGTTTTATTATTTGACCATTAGCCCACGTCACTAGCTCAAGGAGAAGCAGAGATTTAAAATCTATTTATTAAATATTTTCATAAAGAAAGACTTAAAATAAAATATTTTTAATATTAAAATAAAACAAAATAAGCCACTGCCATTAATAGCAATAAAAAGCAATTATTAATGCACATATATAAATATTTAAAATTGAGGAATAATTTAGATATTATTAATTTTAAATTCAAATTATTTTATAAAGTCTGCACAGATGGACATTTTATAGAAGTTTGTTTTATAATGTTGAGTATAGACATGCTACATAGATTACTCATTTAAAAACTTTTTAAAAAACAAATGTTCAACCTCAGTCTAAAAGTTTGTAGCCAACCCAATACCTGCTTCCCGATGTACAGATGTAACCAATGCAATTTGTAGATGCTAGCGTAAAACCACGCTGACAGGAATGTGTGTCTGCAGTGTGATATTGTTTGAAGGACATGATCCTCATCCAGTACAGAAATGTACATCTGTCTGGCAAAGGAATCATGCATATAATATCAAGAGAAATGCTACATATGGAGGAGAGTGGTCTATCTGCCAACTTATAATCCCTATCCATAGAGTTAAAAAGGGTCAATGTTGCAGGAAATATGTCTGCATCCATGGCAATAGAATGACTACGTCTTTGAGTCATACATTCAATGGGGCTTTGCCCTCAGTTTGCTATCACACTTCGAATTGCATTAATATAAACACCTGTATATCCCTCCACCATCATCGACCTAAATCTAAAGCAAACAGCCTGAAATAAAACCCCTTTAAAATAAACATAAACTATTAAAATATAAAGTTATTAATTAATAATTTCTGAGGAAAATTTACAATAAAATAAACCCAATGGCACTCATCATAAGGTGCTACATTGATTATAATAACTTAAAAGATATATGAATAAATATATTTGGACCCTCAGCATGAGGTACATATTTACTGTTATATCTATTTTATTTTTTTTCATGTATAAAAAAACCTTAAAATATAACTAATATAAATCTTAACGAATCTATGCAGCTATCTACACCAAATTTAAATTTAATAAATTTTAGTTAACATATACAAATAAATGATCTAGTTAAATACATAAATAAATAAATAAATAAATAAAAACAAAAATGGAAATGATTGAAATAGCAAACTTATATAAAAATAAATATCAATAATTGATTTAGAGTTTTATTCTTGGTCAGATAAGAGTCCATTTATTTATATTACTTTTTTATTTGTGGATTGACTACTTATTGAAGATATATTTATTTAAAAGAAAGTTCAATTGGTAAAAGTTTATATTTCCCCTTTGATCTTGATGACTCCTCCAGATTTCATTCAGTTTATGGAAGTTCTTGCTTATCCTATTGTTTGCTAATAGTGCTTTGGAGACATAACTGCTACAAGCCATTTCTTTGGTCAGGGACAGTCATCAGGAGGCCTCAGCTGCATACAAAGGAAATTAAATCTATTGCAAGAATCCTACATCATTAAATCTGCTATACAGCTACCATCCATATATAGCTTAATAGAATGCTGCAACAATAATTATTTTGCCTTTTATAATTTTATGGTTCTTTTATCAGAAATCCAAGGGATCAATCTTGCATGATGGCACTCATCTAATGTTTCATTTACAGTCCATGCCATGGCTTCATGCTTGCATTGGTCAATCTAATTTTTTTCATTCTTTTATATGACCTTTTTAATTATTTAAATGCCCCAAGAGCTAGTTTTTTTTTAAACAATCATTTAATTAATAAAAAAATCATTTCCATTTTCTAAGATTAAACCTGATAGAAATCATTGATTTCTATTTAAAAAATATCAATCTTTATTTTTTTATAAAAAAATCCTTTCAAATACTTATATTTGTAAAAATAGTTTTCAAGTTTTCCATCTGTGCGATATATACATGTTAAATACAACTCTTTTAATTTTGGCTTTTAGTTTTTAATAAAATCAATTTTTATTTACAATAGTTTTGATTTTAATTTTAAAATAATGTAACAGCATATGTATACCATTACTATATATATATATATATTGTAACGAGCATAGACGTTTGTTACATTGTTTTTTTTTTTTATTTATTAAACATGAAAGTAAATTAAAAAGTTCGCATTTAAAAATTTTCGTTAAGAATTAAAAATTGAAATTAAATATCAACTTAAACTCTTATATATTAAATCGCACAGATAATGAAAAATTATTAAAATAAAAATTTATTAAAGAAAAAGTATTTTAAAACTAAATTTTAAAAAGATTTGGAGATAAAATTATATCTTTAAATTTATCTTTAAACATATTTTTGATTTGGAAAACAGGTTAAATAATCAGAAATGGAAATGATTGTTAATTAGTTAAATGTAAACTAGCCTTCAGCATTTAAATGTAAAAACACTAGTCAGATAGGAAAACAATAGAAACTGTTAGCAAATAAGAAGAAATCCCTATGGAATCGGACCGCAGCGAAAGGACCATCGCATCGGTGACGTAATGTAAATTCAATCCTTCACATTAATATAAAAGGAAAATTTGGAAATTATTAATCAGTGACTGGAAATTGATTATTACGATGTGACTATATGTAGTAGTACGGAGTTGGAGGAATTGACAGACGCACGGTCAATTCTTTCAGCTGTTAAAGAAAGGAGAAATGAACTATCGTTTCCTACATTGAGGACCAACTAAATTAAAAAACCTCCGAATGAATAAATAAAACAACGGCTAAATGGATACCAATTTTAGGATGGCGTGGGAATTTACGTTCATGGCAAGCAATGGATAAAGTTGGACGTTTTAAAAATCGTAAGAACTTATATATTCACTTGAAACAATAAGGACTCTAAATTTTAAAACTTTTTAGTAAATAATGCAATAGAATCCTATCTGACCAAACTAAATTCTTCATTAATAATGTTATTTGATGTATTTTTTTTCTTATTTATTTTGTAAAATCATTTCCATTTATTTATTTTTTGTTCTTTAAGTTTTATTATGATTTTTTGTTTTCCGTTAAATTAATTATAAAAGTGTTAAACTTAAGTCGGGTGTGAATGGCTGTATAGATTTGTAAAGTTATATTAGGGGAGGGTAATCTTAGGTTATTTGTTTCGTGGTTAGATTGGTTCAATGGATTGGATATATTGGTGTGATTAGTAAATGTAATATTGATTCGCTACGGGCAGAATCGCTTCATACGCCGCACACTTCCGTTTGCTTATGGAAGGAATTATAAGTCGGATACCGCAGTTCCTTTCTATGGAGTTTTTTGTTTTATTGCTCTTCTTTAGAGATAGATGTAATATTCCTATCTCATAAGAGGCAATTTCTTCTTTTAACCTTTTGTGCTGTCGTATTTTATTACATTGAATACATCGATATATCAGATGGATTGATGCCAGTTTGACTACGAATTTTGGCCTAAGGTTAAATAGGGATAGAATATTTTAATTTCAATGCAAATCTATGTAGTATTCATGCTCGACCCTAAATAAAAATGCATTAAATTTAAGTTGTTTATAGATGCTTGCATGGATTGTTTATCGGTTAACTATGTTTTGCGTGTTCATATTTGATCAAAATATATAGACATTCGATAAATAATGATACCTTACGGTGAGTATCTAAAATGTATTTATTCGGATGTCTTTTAAGTTATTGGTGACAATGCAAGTATCTTATGGTGAATACTATTGGGTTATGTATAAATTTCCCTCCGCAATTGTCAGTAATCAATAATTTTATATTTTGATCGCTTATGTTTACTTTGGAATGTTTTTAACCGCGTAATCTATGTAACCGATCTGTAGCAACTTATTATAACAAGCTTTTATAATCCCATCTGTGCGAACTTAATTAAAAATGTAAACTTATAATATAATAGAAATTAAAATGTAAATTAAAATCTAAGGTAAAGTTAAAAAATAATGTTAAAATGTAAAACTAATACTAAAATAATTTTAAATCTTATATATATGTGCATAAATAAATGTTTGTATGTTAATTACTGGCAGTGGCTTATTTTATTTATTTTTTAATGTTGAAATCTAATTAGATAAGATCTTATATTATTTAATCTCTGCTATTCCACTGAGCTAGTGACATGGGCTAACGACCGGAACCAAAATATTTAAAAAAAAATTTTTTTTATTTTTTTTGACTTACGTATCTGCCTACTTTATAAATTTTTCTAGGTTCAAATGCCTAGATGGCGCCCGTAGTGCAGTTTACGTAAGTCGCATTCTCCGGATCGTTACAACTGGCTTTCCCAATTTGGGGCCGATCTTTAAAAAAACCACATATACCCTGAGCAAATTTTGTCAAAGTGAAATGTTTTATCTGTTTACATAGGTCATATATTTTAAATCTTATAAAAGCACTGCCAGAAAGAAATTGCGCATATATATTAAACACGAAAAAGTATAAATAATTTTAAAAACTAATTTTTGTTAAAAAAAAAAAAAAGTCAAAAGGTTGCAATAAATATGTTTTTTTTTTATTGATATATATTATGCTTTAACGTGTATAGGCGCGCACAGCCATGTAGGTTTATGATCGAAATGTGGTACCTTACGATGAGTACCGTTGGGAATTTACTTCAGTGTAATCCTATTTAAGCATTTTAATCAGTCACAAATAAGTTGGTGGTGTTTATAATTGTGCTGCAAATATACACGTTTAAACCCATTATTTCTTAAAACATATTTATCTCAATGCAACCTTATTTAAATAAATAATTTATAAAATTTGCTTGTCATGCCGTGTGTAAAAATAAAATGGATAAAAAAAAAAAAGTTAGAACTCTGGTCGGGAAGAGGTGAACGTAAATGGTCCTTGGAAAACGATAGTAAACATTTTTCTTTTTGTATATAGTCTTTTTGTAAAATTATTAACCGGATGTTTTGTAAATGTCTTCGTCAATCGTGTACCGTAATTACTAACCCTAAGTAAGATATTTTTTTTTTTGATCTTTTTTTTTTAAGTAACTTTACTGATATGTAACGAGCATAGACGTTCGTTACATTGTTTTTTTTTTTTATTTATTAAACATGAAAGTAAATTAAAAAGTTCGCATTTAAAAATTTTCGTTAAGAATTAAAAATTGAAATTAAATATCAACTTAAACTCTTATATATTAAATCGCACAGATAATGAAAAATTATTAAAATAAAAATTTATTAAAGAAAAAGTATTTTAAAACTAAATTTTAAAAAGATTTGGAGATAAAATTATATCTTTAAATTTATCTTTAAACATATTTTTGATTTGGAAAACAGGTTAATTAATCAGAAATGGAAATGATTGTTAATTAGTTAAATGTAAACCAGCCTTCAGCATTTAAATGTAAAAACACTAGTCAGATAGGAAAACAATAGAAACTGTTAGCAAATAAGAAGAAATCCCTATGGAATCGGACCGCAGCGAAAGGACCATCGCATCGGTGACGTAATGTAAATTCAATCCTTCACATTAATATAAAAGGAAAATTTGGAAATTATTAATCAGTGACTGGAAATTGATTATTACGATGTGACTATATGTAGTAGTCCGGAGTTGGAGGAATTGACAGACGCATGGTCAATTCTTTCAGCTGTTAAAGAAAGGAGAAATGAACTATCATTTCCTACATTGAGGACCAACTAAATTAAAAAACCTCCGAATGAATAAATAAAACAACGGCTAAATGGATACCAATTTTAGGACGGCGTGGGAATTTACGTTCATGGCAAGCAACGGATAAAGTTGGACGTTTTAAAAATCGTAAGAACTTATATATTCACTTGAAACAATAAGAACTCTAAATTTTAAAACTTTTTAGTAAATAATGCAATAGAATCCTATCTGACAAAACTAAATTCTTCATTAATAATGTTATTTGATGTATTTTTTTTCTTATTTATTTTGTAAAATCATTTCCATTTATTTATTTTTTGTTCTTTAAGTTTTATTGTGATTTTTTTGTTTTCCGTTAAATTAATTATAAAAGTGTTAAACTTAAGTCGGGTGTGAATGGCTGTATAGATTTGTAAAGTTATATTAGGGGAGGGTAATCTTGGGTTATTTATGTCGTTGTTAGATTGGGTCAATGGATTGGATATATTGATGTAGTTAGTAAATGTAATCGGAGATTCGCTACGGGCAGAATCGTTTATATATACGCCGCACTCACCCGTTTGCCTATGGAAGGAATTATAAGACGGAGAACGCAGTTCCTTTCTATGGAGTTTTTTTTTATTGTTCTTCTCGTTAGATAGATGTAATATTCCTATCTGATTGAGAGTCAATGTCTTTTCTTGATTCTTTTGGTGCTGCCGTATTTCGTATTACATTGAATACATCGATGTATCAGATGGATTGATGCCGGTTTGACTGCGAATTTTAGCCTAAGGTTAAATAGGGATAGAATATTTTAATTTCAATGCAAATATATGTAGTATTCATACTCGACCCTAAATAAAAATGCATTAAATTTAAGTTGTTTATAGACGCTTGCATGGATTGTTTATCGGTTAACTATGTTTTGCGTTTTCATATTTGATCAAAATATATAGACATTCGATAAATAATGATACCTTACGGTGAGTATCTAAAATGTATTTATTCGGATGTCTTTTAAGTTATTGGTGACAATGCAAGTATCTTATGGTGAATACTATTGGGTTACATATAAATTTCCCTCCGCAATTGTCAGTAATCAATAATTTTATATTTTGATCGCTTATGTTTACTTTGGAATGTTTTTAACCATGTAATCTATGTAACCGATCTATAGCAACTTATTATAACAAGCTTTTATAATCCCATCTGTGCGAACTTAATTAAAATGTAAAATTAGAATATAATAGTAATTAAAGGTAAATTAAAATCAAAATCAAAGTTAAAAATAATGTTAAATGTTAAAATGTAAACTAATACTAAAATAATTTTAAATCTTATATATATGTGCATAAATAAATGTTTGTATGTTAATTACTGGCAGTGGCTTATTTTATTCCTTTTTTTATATATACTCTTAGATTATCTTATTAAATCTCTGCTATTCCACTGAGCTAGTGACATGGGCTAACGACCGGAACCAAAATATTTAAAAAAAAATTTTTTTTATTTTTTTTTGACTTACGTATCTGCCTACTTTATAAATTTTTCTAGGTTCAAATGCCTAGATGGTACCCCGTAGTGCAGATTACGTTAAGTCGCTTTCTCCGGATCGTTACAATATATATATATGACTGCTTCCATAATAATTAATGTTTTCTATTTTTTCTTTATAATTTAAAGCTTAACTTATAATAGGTTAATAATTGGTAAAAAGATGGAAAAATGTTTATCTAATGCAATTATCTGATTCATGACATTATATATATATATATATATAATATTTTTGGGTACAAACTGTGTATTATTTTGCATTACAATATATTTCGATGGACTAGCCACTGCCATTATCAAGGTTAACTTTTGAAAGAACAATTGATAGATCTCAAACAATAATGTGACTCAGTGCAAGTTGAGAAGTGAGATTCAACTTGAAGTAGTTCAGCATTCACAATATGAGGCTTATTAAAATGTTTATTTTCCTCAGTTTTTTCACCTATTAATTTCAAGTTAATATTAGATAAAATGAGAGGTTTCCACATAGCTGGAATACATTGTGCTTAGTCAGCCCTATTTAAATCAGTAGGTCTCTTTAGTTTTTCAATTGATTTTCTCATGGTTCTTAAATCATATCTTTCCAAATTAGCAAGTATTTTTGTATTGTCAAAATCAGGTTTGTGACCAATTTCTAAAAAATGGGAAGCAAAAACTGTTGTGCTAATTTTTAGATTAAAAGCATTTTTATTTTCCTTACTTCTGACATTTATTCATCTATTAGACTGACCCTCATAGCTTCTTGAGCACTTAAAACATGGAATTTCATAAACTCCTTGCTGTTCCAAAAATATTCTGTCTATAGGTTTATATAAAAAATCACCATTTTTTTTTCCAGTAGATAAAATAGTCTTTATATTAAAACAAGACAATATTCTACTGATTTTATCAGTAACCCCTTTAATGTAAGGTAAAATTACTATATTAAAAAAGAATTATCAATTATATTCTCTTTTTCTTTCTAGTATTAATATTATGCAAATCCTGACATATGATGTTTTTATTATAATTATTAGAATGTAGAATAATTTTTATAAGTTCTATTTCTTGAGTAAGATGTTCTTTATCAGATAAATTATATATATATATATATATATATATATATATATATATAAAGATCACACTAGCACAATATTATATGAAATGGTATTATTTTTTGTTTTATTGTAAATATCGAAAATGGAAACTTTTCAATTGTTTATAGTGTTATTATAATATATTGGTATATAACTTTATTACTTTTGTTATTTTACATTACCCGTTAGTGATAAATGTTTATTAGAATATCTTGAAAATAACATGATTAAATTTGTTGTTTTGAGAGAAAACTTGAGTACTAAAAGTTGTGTTTCTTTTCTGAGCATCATTGCCATTATATCACATGAACTCTAAGTGTACAGTTTGAGTTTGAAATAAGAAATTAATATAGTTTAGAACAATGTAACAGACAATTAAGCACATATCTTTTAAGCGATATTTTAACTTACTGTAAATTCCCTTGATCACATAAGTCATTCATAAAATTGCAAATTATTAATGTATGCTTATTTATAAGAAATTAAATTATGAATCACTTATTATTGAAAGTATCACATATAATTACATTTTAGAAAATCATATTAGTTTAAGAGTAAGTATTAGGAAACATAAATATAAAATAGTAGTACAATTTTAATTATCTTTTCACCAGTGACACTATCTATAGAGTTAAGTAAAATTCTTCTTGATATTTTATAGGTGAATTAAATAACAAATTAAAAAAATCAATGATTATCCTGAGATCTTTTTAGTATAAAATTATTATTATGACCATTGGTAATTATAATTTTAAATAGGTAATAATAGTAAATTTTAATTTACAATAACATGATAGTATAACTTTTTCATTAGGTAATTGCAATTTTAGTTTTACAGAAGTTTTATTATATTCATTTAATCATTATTGTTAGTCATGAGAGTATGTAGATACTGAATAAGTTGGAATGTCTAGATTTTCTCATACCATTGGATAAATACTATAGTATTTATTGAATGTTAAAGGGTATGCAATCTTCTAGATGGAATAGGAGAGTCTTACAATTGTTAAAATTGATCAAAAATAATTGAGAAATGGTAAGAGGCTTAAACAAAACCTTGATAAAACATAGGTTATTCTAATGTAAAGACTTGTCATATTTGGTAGGGATCATCTGTTCTGTTGGCAGGACATGATATTACACACCCTTTTGGCACCCAATGTTGGGCTCAATTTGTGAACTAATCATTGATTTTAATGATTTATTTAAATAGTAAAATGACTAAAATGTTAAGTGAATTATTAAATATAATTGTTAGAATTAAAATTTTGACTTCTGATAAAATATTAATTAATACATAGTGTGGCCTGGTTATGTGATTAGTAACCAAATTTTAAATATATTGGCACAGTTATGCTTTCATATTTCATGTAGTGGTTGTGGTGATGATGGTGGAAAAAGGAAAAAAATATTATTGTAACTAAATAATAATAAATATTGTTTATAGGAGTTAATAATAAAGATTATAAAAGTGAAATATAATTCATTTTGTATTAGGAAATTGTTGAGTGTTGAAATAGTCCAGTAGAGATTATTTTCCATGAAATTGAAATAATTTGTATTTTAAAAAGTTAATATAGTGTCTTAGTGCTAAAAATTAAAAATGATTAGACATGCAAACCATAAAAAACAAGAAAATATGTCTTCTGTTCAATAACAAAATATGAAAGAGATGTTGGATGTGGAAATAAGACTGAAAATAACAGGTAGAATTCTGGGAAGATAGGGAAGTAGGGAAATTTTGACAATGTAAAGTGATAGAAGAAAAGAAAATTGTTGAGGTGGAAGAGAAGAAAAGTTTAGAGGATATATTTGCATTGATGATGAAAAAGTTAAAAGAACTTTGTAAATATTTCAGTGAACAGTTGAAAGAAAGTAATAAATCTTTGAGAGAATGTTAAAAGAAAATAGAAAAAAAGTTAAAAGAAAATAAAAAAAATTAGAAGAGAATAATAAATCTTTGAGAGAATCTTTGAGAGAACTGTAAGAAGAAAATAAAAAAGAAGAAAATAATAAATCTTTGATATAATGTTTTTAGAAGAAAATAATAAAAAGTGAAAAGAAAATAATAATTCTTTGAGACAGTTAGGAGAAAATAATAAAAAGTTAGAAGAAAATAATAAAAAGTTAGAAGAAAATATTAAATCTTTAAAAAAAGATAATAAATCTTTTAATGAAAAGATGGAAGAAAATAATAAATATTTAAATGAAAAGCTACAAGAAAATAATCAATTGCTGAGTCAGAAGTTAGAATTTATCAATAAAGGTATAATAGAAAATCAACAAGACATTAAATTTATAATGGGAGATTTAGAGAAAAAATTTGAAGAGCTAAATGAAAAGTTTGCAACAAAAGAGAAAATAATGGAGGTAGTAAAATTAAAATAGATTTAAAACTAGAGGTCTACATTCATAAGAATCTTCAAGCTCTCCAATATCAGGTTAAAGAAGTTATCAATAATGTACAGTTAATAAAGATGAAATCAATGAGAAAATAGAGTCTTTAGATAAAACTTTAAATAGTGGCAAATGGAATTAATGAAAAGCAAAATTGCATTTTTAAAAGCAGAAATAAAAGAAGAAGTTGATTAAAGCATTCTAGAATTTAAAAAATAGTTGGAGATAGGAATGGAGAAAAAAATTACAGCATATAAGGTCCAGTAAAACTAAAGATCAAAATTATTGATCTAAAGTGAGAGAAAAGTTTAAGAAATTAGAAAAAGAAATAATAGATTGAATAGAGTCAAATAAAGATATAAATAAAGAAAATAATAGTCAGAAAGAGATGAGTAATATAAACATTAATAAATTGAGAGGTAAAGAAAATAATTATATTAGTAGCTTCTTAAACAAAATGAAATTAGATGATTGAATACCAGTTGTTTATTCTACAAGTAAAATGATTCAAATGATTAATCATGATAGACTGGAAAATTTTAAAGATTTGTGAAGGAAATGTTACAATCAAATTTTATGAAAGAGATTTAGTAATGAAAACTGGAATTGAATAGATTGAAGGAAGGATGTTATAAATAAATATAGAGTGAAGGTATGAATGTGCAAGGAAGGTAAACATATTAGTAGTTGTCAATTACTTGAAGAAAAGTTAGATAAGGAAAATAAAATCAGTGAAAGGGAATAATACAGAAAATTATTTAGAATCTCTAAATAATTTAGCGATGTTGCTTTCTTTGTGTCCCATGTCCAAAAACAAAAAAAAAATGGTTCTTTCTTATAATTTGCTACATGTTGATCCAAAAGATTGGTGAAAGTCATTAATTTAAAAACCTGATACATATGGAGATTTCAAATACATAGTATTAATCGTTTTTGTTTGGTCTGACCTGCCAGATTATCTCAGATATCAAGTCATATCAGAAAAATATAATATGTATAAAGGTGGTTATGGGTAGTTTTCTTATAATAGAGATGTTAGTTTGAAAAGTCTTACTTTTTCTTTATTGCAAATTCAAAGGGCAATGTTGCGGAAACAAAATCTACCAGATTTAAGTGAAAAAATATTAAGCCTAGTTTATATATATATATATATATATATATATATATATATATATATATATATATATATATATATATATATATATATATATATATATATATATATATATATATATATATATATATATATATATATATATATATATATTGTAACCATATATTTTAGTATAAAATATAATAATTGATGTAACTAGTATAAAAAATTTTCTTTCTTCTTTTTGTGATTTGATTGACTTGATATGCACTTTGAACAGATTACTCTCTTATATTATTTTAATAAATTTAAATTTGCTTCATTCCATCTCCTACTTCATATCAGAATGTTTAACTTTTTAAAAATTTTGACAACACATTAAATTTGGTAAAATAGTATTAAAATATAATGTTTTGTTTTATTTGTTTAAAATGATCTTAAATATTATTTCATTTGAATTAACAAAACCATTTGTTCAATTAAAATAAATTATTAAAAATAAATACAGTAATTACGTATGCGTCTCAATGTAAAAAAAAAGAAAAGAGCGCGAATTTAAGAGGAGATCGTCTGTTAGTTTTGCTTTTGGAGGGAGAAGAAAGAAAAGAAATGGTAAGAAGGCAAATGGTGTAAATTTGATAAGCTTATTTTAAAATAGTTAACAAGTAAACTGATTACCACAAATTTGCTATAAACGTAAAAATAATATCGTGGTATTTAAATATAAGATGAATTGCTAAATTTAAAAGTCTGTTCAAGTCGGCTGGCCAAGTGGATCAAATCACCGGTAATAATTTCCCAATATTACATTTAAAATGTCGGAGCTTCCCAGTTTAAAAGAATTAATTGCAAGAATTTGGTATGTTTTAAAATATTTATTGTTCTACAATTTGGAAAATTTAAATAAGTATTTTAATTACAGAAGTTTTATAAATATGAAAATTTGCTTTTTAAAAAAGAAGAAGTTTAAATTAAAGTAAAATGTTAAAGTTATCAACATAGTTAAATATTTCCGTTCCTAATTCTAATAAAATATAGTATTGATTGATATTTAACTTTATAATGCCAGTAATATAAGTGCTAGTTAATTTGTTTGCCATTTGGATAATAAACAGTTTTCAAATAATTGATCAAAGCTATTTTCAAATTTTATCGTCAGTTTGTAATGATTAAATTAATTGCTGTAATTGTTATTCCTAGATTTAAGCGTGGATAAATAAATATTTGGAATGGATGTGATAAACTTGGAACATTTTTAATAGAGAAATGTAGAAATTAATAACTTTTGAAAAACATTTTCATTTAAGTTCTGCTTGTCATGTTTTGAAATTGTTTCTTGTTTATGGAGCCACGTAAAATCGTTACTCTGATAGTGATTATAATAACTAACACAAATTGATAACATTACATGTATGGAATTCAACTAGAATTATAGCTATTACTTCGTACATTTCGACACATCGTATATGGAATTCACGGATCATATTTGTCGTTATAAAATGCTCTACAATCTAATTTGTGACACACACACCTGCTAAAATTCATACATTGAACTATAAAATGCTGTACATTTAATTTATATCACACACACACCTATTAGATTTTATGTATTTGATGAATAATTCATTACTTAAATTTTATCGTTATATGAACTTGCATGTGAAGTTCATAAGTTATATTTTATTAAGTTTAAATTAATAGGGGTTGAATAAAATATTTATTCAAGAGAATAGCGCTTGCGAAAAAGCTTAAAAAGTACTGAATGAATTCATGAGATGTATCAATCTTTATGAGTTATTTTGTTAGTCTTTCCAGATTTATATTCCTATACTAATATTACTTATATTATATTACACATGTTTTATTTTAAGAAAGATAAGTTAGTACATTAGTTGTCCTGATTAGCGTAACATTTATTATGCAAGAACCCACATTTGCTAAAGTGTTAGTGTATTCTGAATGATCAGAATAACTGAGGAGGATGATTTTGCACTTTAATGTGAAGTAAATAGTAATGTTGTTTTAGAATGTTAAAAGGTATTAATCTGTGCTGGTGGTTAATCTGCAGATTATTTAATTGCCATTTTTTTGTATTTTACACTCATTCCAGCGCTGGTGGTTAATCCGCGGAATTGTGTAATTATACGTATTACTTTATGATGGTGTATCAATCCACAAAGTGTTTAGTATTATTTAATTCCTATGTGTAGATGAACGCATCCACAGGAATATGTTTTACTTCATAGATATAAGTTGGGCAAAGTATTTTAGTTAATCTGCTAGATCATCTTCTTCCATTTGTAAGCATAATTCATAAGTTAGATCATCAAATTGTAGCAGGACATTCTATTCAAGTTACTTCCTAATAATTAACTGTCGGTTGATTATTATTTACCGGAGTGTAAGTTTAAATTTTCACTTTATTTAATGATTGCATTATAGCTAAATATTACAGATATAATATTATTTATTATATTATTATAAGTTTACGGTATGGATTTATTGAATCTGGAAATGACGTTAAATATTTCATGAGTTGATGCTGAATTTAGTATAATTTGCTCAAGATCCATTATATCAAATTGAAATAAGGTATGATTAGGTTTTTAAAACCGTACCTATGATATGTTAGTGAAGAAAGTCGATGGAATTATAATTTATTTATTTTATTTTTTTACTTATGTTTTTTTTTTAATTATCACATTAGAATTAATTACTTATTATTGATAAATTTGTAAATAAAAGTTGATTTATAATTAAACTTACTGTGCCGTTGCTATGTGTCTTTTGTAAAATCAGAAATCATAAACCTTGGATAGAGCATACATGAAGTACATACTATTGTCAACATGATATAAAAGTTTAGTAATATTTTGAGAAAACATTTGGATGCTTTTCGTCTTTGGTAGTTTATGATAAGTGAGGTACAATAAAATCCCATTTACCTTTTCCATCATTTTGGCTTTGCGTAGTTGATTCTAGTATGCAATATAAATTAATTATTAGACTTGTAAACAGATTTACCAAATAATGATATGATTGAATATATTTACTTGACATTTTAAATTGTCATTTGTCAGTATAAAAAGAGTCTCAGTGATATAGTAAACTATAAAAAGAACCCAAGTATTTATGTTTATTTATTGCAAAGCTTTACCTGGACTAGCATTTGTATTAAAAATCATATAGATGGTTTAAAATTTCATAATATTATGTAGTTTCACAAATTACGCCATCTTGTACATGGTCAGCCATCGGGTCTCATACAATAAAAATCGCAAATTAAGGTTTGTAACATAATAACATTGCACTTATAATTTGTTTACTGTATTTTATCATACTACTATGATAGGTCATCACGGTATACCCTGGCTGCGATCAAATTAAATCATAAAAGTTTATGTTAGATCATGAGTTTGGTCTGTGATAATTTGTTCCAGATGTTGGTTGTGGTCCTTGGTGCATAAAATAGATAGCATAATATGCTTTTGGATACAGCTCTTAATAGCTGACAATGAGTAGCGGGAATTGATCAGTGATCGAGGTTACGATTCTCAGTGCACTGATGTGTTGATGATATTATGTAGTTGGGACCCCGATCGAACGGTTACAATATATATATATATATATTAGTAAAGAGATTATTAAATTGTTAGATGTATTACAAGGTAGTGAAATTATTGCTGATAAGATAGCTAAAGATGTTCATGATAAAATGAATTACCATGTTAATGATATGAAATGTGAAGTTAAGATACTTAATAGGAAAAGAGCAATATTTTGTTGTAGAAATGGAAATTGCCTTGAAGTTAAATAAACCTCTAATTTGGAATAGTCAGTTAACCATAAGTTATGTTACTGCTATTTTAGAGAGAATCGAAGGCAAATTTATAAATAAATTAAAGTAAATTTAAGGAGGTCTTTCAATGTGTGTTCTTACAAAATTATGAAACAATTTGGAGAGAATGCTTTTAGGCTTTCAACTCCAGATAGTATTAGAGGAATATATAATGCACAAAACCACATTCCTTACTTTGTCAGAAAATAAAGCAGAAGTGATAAAAATTAACATAAGAAGGATAAATTATTTAAATATTATGATATTTTAGAGTTTTGTGAGTGCTGAAAAGGCAAATAAACAGTCACAACATTAGATTCCAAGAGAAAAAGAAGTTGTTTGTTTGAATGTTGTAGAAAGGGAAACAGTAGAGATCAACATAAAAACTTTTTAGACTAAAGCATTATAAAATTCAAAATTAAATGAAGACAAAGGAAGTTACGCCCCTTATATTTGTACACCCCATCAAAATATTAGGAATACAATTTATCAGATACATAATTTTAAATTTTAGTAAATCAAAAAGATAGGTACTTATTAAGCTGGAAGAATAATTATCATTTTAATTATCATAAGGTTTGAACGTAAGTTTAGTTCATGGCAAGTTATATAAAGAACATAAATGCTGGGTGAAATAGATGGTTACAAATGTCCATTAAAGATGGTATAAGCTATAAATTTATTATAGCTACAAATAAGTAAACATTTGATATCATTTAAAATTATAATGAAGTTCAAATTCACTCTTCTAAACAAATATACATTATATAGATAGATAATTATTCTCTGGGCTCATCTAATATCATAAGAGCAATTATTATTTCCAGTTAAATCTTAAGTTATGTTTAAAAACAAAAGATTAATATTTATTTTGTGAAGTTTGTAATTAAAATTTCATAAAATTGTCATTTTAAAAATAGATCAGCTAAGTAAATGTTTTCAAACCAGGGATGGGGTGATTAACCAACATTCTGTATGTAGATAATCCTTTCAATAAAATTGGAGGGAGAATAAATTGAAAAAAAAACTACAGATCTGAACAAGTGACTGGTGTTGATTTTTTTATCTTAACAAATTTGCTTAAAATTACTTAAATATTGTTATTTTAAACAACAAAAGTAATGGATTTTACCTATGTGATAATTTAAAGAATATAGGTTATAAAGTTTTATTAAAATGGATTTGTAAATTAAATTGATCTCTACAGGCAAATCGGCAATTAATGGTTCTTGAAAATTTCTTGAAATCGATATTTGGAAAAAATACTATAAAAATGCAGGACAAAAGTTGTACATATTATCAATAAATACCCTGCCCAAAGGAAAACTTTGAGATTACTATGTTAATATTGGACTTAATTCATAAACTAAATGAAGTATTCATGCATGAGATTAGTCAATATAAATGGACATGATTAAGTTACCATCCAGGGACAAATAAAAGGCAATGTATTTTTTGACAGCACTAAGTATGCATTTTTTAAAATTATCTAGAACTAAATTAGTATTAGATAAGAACCAAACTAAGTGGGAATGGGAAAATATACATTGTATTCTAAGATAAATTTTAAAGCATCATTGAATAATGTTTTGATTGGAGAAATGATTGAAACTGAACACTACTGATTTGAATATCACTTTTATGCAGGGTTTTAACAAAAATTACATTGATTGTTATATATGCTAAATGAAGACTGTTTATATGCGTACAGAGTAATAGCAGTCTGCTAGCATGAGTGAAAGCATTATTTATCATCTGTAATTGAAAAAAAAAGTTAAATGTAAGAGAGTAAAACTACCCCAGAAACATTTAACAGGGAATAAACAGGAATGGGGAATAAATTGTTGAATAACTAATGAAACAAACCTTAGTGCATTGGAAAATGTAAACAACTGTGGACATTTTTTAAAAAAAAAAAAAAAATAATAATAATAATAATAATAATAATAATAATAATAATAATAATAATAATAATAATAATAATAATAATAATAATAATAATAATAATAATAATAATAATAATAATAATAATAATAATAATAATAATAATAATAATAATAATAATAATAATAATAATAATAATAATAATAATAATAACAACAACAACAACAACGAAAATGAGTATGAAATCATTTGGATGCTAAATTATTTATTACTAGTGCAAGGAGTATTTATATCAAATGTATAACATAAATTGCATATAATCTTTAATTATTAAAAAAAAAGAAAAAAAAAAACTGCTACATTGTCAATAACCTGATATCATGTAAATGTTGATAATTATAATAATCTATCTATCTATCTATCTATCTATCTATCTATCTATCTATCTATCTATCTATCTATCTATCTATCTATCTATCTACCTATCTATCTATCTATCTATCTATCTATCTATCTATCTATCTATCTATCTATCTATCTATCTATCTATCTATCTATCTATCTATCTATATATATATAATCAACTATTCATCTATCCATCTATCTACCTATTATATTTCTGTCTATTTGCCTATCTATCTAACATATCTATCTATTGATTCATTCTATCAACATATCTATCTATGTATCTATCTATATATTTCTTTATCTATATATCTATCTGTCTATCTATGTAGGTAATTATTTGTTTATATGGAAATCTGGTTGCCGAATAATGTATGTTTATCTGATTTTAATGTCTATTAGTCCTCTGTATTGCTATCATTTCTGCTGACAATTTTCCTCCAATTTAAAGAATAAAGAATATTTCTAAACGGTTTGCAAAATATAATATTTAAATAAAAATGCATTGAATATAATAACGGTTGCAAAAATGCAGATATTTTCTCTAATATTTTAGAAATCTGTCCCAGATATACTCTAACATCATAATCTTCACTTCTATTAGAACAACTGTTTATAACTTTATGACAAAATAATGGAAAATTGCAAATAGAATACAACGAAGCACATAAAATTAATAAAGTAATTAATCTAGATTCGTCGGTTTTCTTTTTCGCTTGAATCTTTAGATTTCTGTTGACCTGTTTTTTTTGTTTGTAAAATACAAAAACCGTTGTTATATTTAAAACAGGAACCAGAAATGTAGGTAATGCATACATTAAAAATTCTATATGTTCTTGCAGAATCTGAAAAATATAAGGTGGTAAAGGAGCAACTCTTAAATAATATAAAGCATTTCCTAGATCATTTATAATCGGAAAGGTGACAGAAAATATCAAAATTCCTTTATTTACTAAAGTTTTCTGCATAATAAATGCTTTTGAAGGAAATATAACTGCTATAAAACGATCAATAGACACAGACAAAACTAACATGTGAGACATTTTAATAGTAATATGGAAAAAACATATACCGTTTAAAGCAATATATTGAAACAGGCTTGTATCAAAAAAATGGGTATGTTTATACACAATAAAAAATATATCAAAGAACAAACTTAGAAAATCAGTAAGGCAAAGAGCTCGTAGATATGAATAAGTTTTAGCTGTCATACTCGGATGCGATAAGAAGTAAAAGTTAAAAAAATTTCCAATTGCTCCCAAGAAAAAACAAATGAAAAATGTTACTAATAGGATTTGAGTATAAATAAAATGCATCTCCATGTTAAAATAATATATGCCAAAAATTGTGATCTTGAACTCTAATGAAAAAAATAATACATATAAGAATGTTACTATTTAAGCAAATAAACAAATAAAAGTGTGACAATATACAATTATTTTAAAGTACCTGTAAATTTGTCAAAATTTTATGTGAGAAAACATAAATAACTATATACAGGGAATCATCTAATTTGCACTTCAGGTCTATAATTTTATTTTTTCATTAATAATAAAATCCCAAATATTTATAGCCTTTATATATTGAAATCATGATCTGAAAGTGGAATATATAGTTATAGATAGTGAATGTACTCTGATTTATATAAACATAATATACCTTGATCTTTTTGGTAAACGCCATCTGTGACATAAATACACGTACAAGTTTTTAACTATTTTTTTTATCATAAATTACCTTTAGTCTTTCTTGCAATGATATAGATTGCAGAGGCTTCTACTATGTGTGATGCTGAACTGAGATCAGACCCATATAGCTATCTGGTTTGCTATGCTGAGTTTGAAGACATTACGTGTCTAAAAAATTCACGCTTGCAAGCTGAATAGAAATTGTTTCATAAACGCTCAGAGTTTGTGTTTAGATCTAGTTTCTTTATTCCTGTCTTTCACTGACGATAGCAAATAGCTTGAAATCATGATCTGAAAGTGGAATTATAGTTAGAGATAGTGAATGCTACTCTGACGTTTATGTAAACAGAATATACGCTTGATCGGTGTTTTTGGTAGAAACGCCATCTGTGGACATAAATACTAGTGAAATATGCACTTTTTTCTGCATTTTTGTTTATCATAAATGTACCTTTGAGGTCTTTCTTGCAATGATATAGATTGCAGAGGCTTCTACTATGTGGTGATGCTGAACTGAGATCAGACCCATATAGCTATCTGGTTTGCTATGCTGAGTTTGAAGACATTACGTGTCTAAAAAATTCACGCTTGCAAGCTGAATAGAAATTGTTTCATAAACGCTCAGAGTTTGTATTTAGATCTAGTTTCTTTATTCCTGTCTTTCACTGACGATAGCAAATAGCTTGAAATCATGATCTGAAAGTGGAATTATAGTTAGAGATAGTGAAGCTACTCTGACGTTTATGTAAACAGAATATACCTTGATCGGTGTTTTTGGTAGAAACGCCATCTGTGGACATAAATACAAGCGTTAGCAAGTTTTTTAACTTGCATTTTTGTTTATCATATATATATATATAATTAGTTTCCAACCTGTAACCACCTAAACATTCACAGTAAATATAGCAACCGATATTTCTAACTGCTGTCAAGGCAACCTTCACACCTTTTAATAGCAAGAATGGCAATCCATTCTTACTAATGGTCCATTGAATATATATGGACACTTAAAGATTGCAACTTGATTACAGAGTATGAAATATTGTTACAATGAAGTTTAAATAAACCTCTTTAAACATGAAATAAACATGTCACTATAATGCAGACTAATAAATAGTCATCTAAAACATTACTTAATGCAATACTTTTAAATTGCCCATGTGTATATATATATATATATATATATAGAAACAGTTAATTTCAACCACTTGTCTTTTGCACATATTTTCCCCCTCACGTCTATACCTATGCCATATTTAAACCCTCTCAGATTACCCATCTAAACAACCTTAAATTACTATACATGCGGGATCGCACATATATATGTGTGTGGTTGGTCTGTAATTAAAATAGTATATGTATATATTACAGGTATATGTTTATTTTAAAAAAATGTGAGTGTAAAAGATAATTTACTCTAAATTATTAGTGAATTTTATGGTTTATTTGATCGAAATCGCATATATATATATATATATATATATATATATATATATATATATATATATATATATATATATATATATATATATATATATATATAAATGCATTCCCAATGCCACCATCCTGAATATAATGTAATAGAATTAGTTTTAGACTTATTTAATAATCTTTTTTTCTTTACTCCCATTGTCTTACTATAGTGTGAGTCTAATTTTATAAATCCAGGACTTCAATAACAATTCTCTGAAGATTATAAAGTTGTAAACAAAATGCGATCCAACGAGGGGAGAAAAAGGTAGAAAAACAGAGTTAAAATTAGTTTAGTAATTAAATATGTTTTTTTAAATGAATTAATGGATTTTCCAAATGTCATCAAGCTTGTAAACAACCTGACGGCCAGAATTAAAAAAATATATATAAATAGTTCAAATTTTGTACTCGAATAAACAGTCATATATATTATAATTGAGTTGTAAGCTGAATCCACACATGTTTTACCTTTGAAATAGTGGAGTACGTAGACAACCACTTGCTGCTTCATTCTTGCCAGGAATGGGAATCTGGTACTGCAAAATATCATGAACTGTACTCCAGCAAGTAGCCCATGGTGTAAGAATCTCCGTGAACATCAAACCATTGAAAAAGAGTGCCGACTGTATCATTCCCATATGCCTGGAACTGTAATGAAGATGACTAACTGATAACTTAATAAATTTTCACAGAGCTCTGTTCATAAACTGTAACTTTTAATTATCTATTTAAGGCTATCTATTTATAAAATATCCTTTATAATCCATTTTCCAAAATCTGTATAGAAAGCTATTATGCTAATTTCTGTAAAACCCGATCTTGTCTGAATAGAAAACTTATAATGTAAAATTCACTCCTAAAATGTAAAAGTTCTAATAATCTACTTTAAGCTATATATATATAATTTTCTGCAGTCGTTTATGCTTTTTTTGATCTATTCCATTTATTTTATAATTTTATCATTTTAATATTACAAGTATTTAATATGCCAAATAACTAAAAAAACAGCGAGTATATATATATAATTTTAGACTAATTCTCTACAAAGATATTTTCAAATCTTCATGATAATAAATATTAAATAATTGAATTATTACTTTTTCACTCACCATTTCAAGATCATCTTATTGTTTTACTGACTAATTTTGTGAATTAATATTATAGTGGTAAATAATGTTTTAATTAAAGTTGTAGTTTGCTCAGACCTAGTTATAAATTATAACTCTCTCTCTCTCTCTCTCTCTCTCTCTCTCTCTATATATATATATATATATATATATATATATATATATATATATATATATATATAATCAATACATCATAGGAACTAGCCACAGGGATATTACTGAAGCATATTTATGTTTTGTCAATAATTGCCCCGCACATATGCTTTATCCTTCTTAGATGTATATATATGTTAGAAATGCATGTGATATCTTAAACTAGGTTACTACTTAATTTAGTTTGTAAATAGTATATTTGCAATCCGAATCTTGAGATCTGGGTTGTGTGTATATATATATATATATATATATATATATATATATATATATATATATATATTTGCATATATATATATATATATATATGCAAATAGACACTATCTATTTTTAATGCACACTAAGATAATTCAATGTATTTAAGTTGCATATATGTATAGGTGGTGAATAGGTCTTTACTAAGTACAGTATCTACATTAGATGTGTCCTGCATGCTTCTGATGAGTCACTGGAGGAGGTCACACTTATCCACTAGTTCTGGTAAAGCAACCTATTTAGAACTGGAACAAAAGGGTTCATATTATTAATATTAATGCTTATCTGACTCCCTGAAACATTACTGTTCTTATTTGTAGCAAATTGTTCAGTCTTAGGGCATTGGACATTTGTTGTTGAAGCCTGTGAATAACAACCATTCACACCTTCTAGTTTTATTAATATTTTAATATGTGCCATAAGTGTATATAAGTAGACCTAGAATAATCTAGTTTACTCTCCCTTATATTAAATGCTTACTCAACATTAAAATAAATGTTAATCTAGGTGAATATGCTAATCTGCATATCTCTGAGCCTGATTATGCACTCAATTTAATCTGTTATATATATATATATATATATATATATATATATATATATATATATATATATATATATATATTGACAGTGTCTTAAATGACTGGCACAAAGATGGCTGCAAAGCATACTTGCAGCCAAAATAAGCATATATAAAAAAATAAAAGGTCGGTCTGTCCAAGTATATTTTCACTTCGTTTGCGCAAGTAATATATTTTAAATTTAAAAAGAAGATAAATGGTGATGATACATTTTAAATATACAATCATATACATTTAAAGTGAAATGCATATTTTTTCTGTTTTACTAATGTATCATTTTTGATATGGTGGAGGGGATATAAAATTATACTGGGAAAGTTAAATGTAAACAACCCAGCAACTAAATAAGTTTTATTTTTAAATTATTAAATTCTGATGTATATTTTTATTTTTGGATTACTCATTGAAAATAAATTTATGTACAAAATTTTTAAAATAACGTTAACCTTGTTACAACCCGTAGTCTTCATAAAATTTTTGTTTCAGTTTTGATGACTGCAGGCAAGTCAGAGACTTCTCTCTTTTGTTATAATATGTTTTAGAAAAAAATGTAAAAGCATATGATTAGTCATTTGGATTGACACCTGCTGATTAAAAATTAATTAAAACATGGGACAGGAATGTGAATCACTAATAGTCTAAAAGGAAATTCTTAAACAGATTTAAAAAAAAAAGATAAGAAAAGTTTTGATAAAACAATATAGTTTAATTAAACTACTTAAAAATCTAAAAAAACAATAGTTTGTAGAGAGGACTCTGTAATGGGGAGATATTTAGGTGCTGATCAGGTGATATATGGACATTCAGATATTCAAGTCAGTTCAGTTGAAAGCAAGGACTTAAGTTTGGAATATTGAATTCAGTTGAGTTAAAGACAGTGAGTTCAATGTGTGCAGTTAAAACAAATTGACTTATTTTCAAATCAGGATTGATTCAAGGATTCATTCTTGCAGTGATTGCTTCTTTGACTTCATGTAAAGTTACTTAGATGTTTGATTTTGCTTTTCAAAGAATGAATAATTGATAGAAAAAATTCAAAGTTATCACAAGCTGAAATCATGTCCAATCCAAAGAAATAAAAGTTGCAAATAGAAATATAGAAAGGAATTGGGAATGTGATGAGGAAAAGTCAGCTGAAAAAATAAATTTGATGGAAAGATATCAAAAGTTAGTTAAAGAATTAATATGATAATTTCAACAAGATATACAAACTTAAAGTGAATCCATTTGAAGTAAAAATCAAAGACATCTAACCAGCCCGAAGAGCCAGAGGATGCCCTTAAAATCAATTAAACTGAAGTGCAGCCCACCAAAATGGAAAGAATAAAATCAAGACTGAGTATTATTGCCCAAGCAAACATGGAGTAGAGGACCCAATTTGGTGTATTTGCACTTCTCAAGATCGATGTAGCCACCAAGTTATGTGACTCTCTGCCCAATAAAAATGTAGCTGTCTCGAACTATTTTGCCTACCATCCATGGAAAAGACCCCTGCAGTCTCCTGCTCATGATTAATGTATCTCCTTCAAAAGCCATCATCCTGGAAGAAAACAAAGCCTTCAGGCTGGAAGAAAACAAAGCCTTTGGGAAGTAAACCCATTTCTATTTCTAAATATAATTATTTTTTGTGTGTGATTTAAATATTTCTTACGAATGATTTGTTTTTTTCTTTTTATTAGCCATAATTAGATAGTGAGGAATTACGTAATCTTTTATTTGTATTTGATCAATGATTTTTTTTAATTATTAATTCTATACATGATTCAATAGATTTTATTAACAAAATAAATTTTAGTATATTATGAATGTTTTAGATTAAATATTCAAGGGAGGTAGATTACTCGTAAAGTTAGATACACACAAGTGGTAGGCATTAGCCTGTTCGCCTAATTTAGTCTTAGTTTATTACATAAGTATCCACTACATGCAGGATTAGTATACAGTCAATAACTGTTCTTTTCTTTGAGAATGTATCATATAAAAAACAGGTCATTATATCTACCTTCCCATCTAGTTGAAAGGCTATGGAGTGCATGCATTCATTTATAGATAACTCTATATTTTCAATCCACCACATGCAGGATTCAATTCATTATAATCTTCTGCAAATTCATTTCGATTAGTATAATAATAATAATAATAATAATAATAATAATAATAATAATAATAATAATAATAATAATAATAATAATAATAATAATAATAATAATAATAATAATAATAATAATAATAATAATAATAATAATAATAATAATAATAATAATAATAATAATAATAATAATAATAATAATAATAATAATAATAATAATAATAATAATAATAATAATAATAATAATAATAATAATAATAATAATAATAATAATAATAATAATAATAATAATAATAAGAGAATAAATAAGTCTATTAGTTCCTTGTTTGGATCATCTACTATGGACAGGATCGATTGAGGAACTCTCTTATTTAAATATTATAAATTGTGGTTGAATAATAATGCCAAATAATAAATCTTTATTAAATTAAGAAAAGAGACAGAGTTGTTTAATGAAACATGTACCTACCATAGATCACATATGTATTGTAATCATATATGGGGTAATCTATCATATAAAATTCTTTAGAGTGTGCAAGTGAAGGTGAAACTCAGACCATCTTATCCCATTTGAGTAAATATTTAAAATTATAAATTGGGGTTTTTGATTAAAATTTCTTGGTGTGTTTCGTATATATATATATATCTGCTATTTAATTTATTTGTAATATTGTAATAAAATTAAGGGCTAAATAAATACGGAGATAGAAAATTAAAATTTTAAAGTTGTGCTGTGTAATTAGTAAATGTTTTATCGTTATCCTCCTTTGTTAGCTAAGCAACAAACCACTTTCCCGAAATAAAGAGTAGATGAGCTAGCCTGGGATTAATCTCTATCGGGACCAAGAGAAATTCATTAGAATATCCATCTTTCTAGTGATTTATTAAGTAAAGAATCTATATTATTGATTTTATTAAGTCAAAAAAGGACTAACCCTTATCTAAATTATGCAGTCATATCTTTTTCCAGAGGTGGTCCATAAAGGTCTTAGAGAACCAGATTTTTCAAAAGTATGAATTTAATAATTTTCTTAATGATGCAAATCAAGAAAATAATAAATGATGAAATCTAACTGGATAGCTGCATCATTGATGGTTGCATAACACACATTTCATGCTCAATGTGTGTATACAGGTAGAGTGTTGGACAGACCAGTACTATATATATATATATATATTGTAACCCTTGGTTTATTTCATATATAAACCAAGATGAGAAAATGAACTATTTATAGGCAAAATATATATATATATATATTAGTTTAAGAAAAGTTGAAAAGTTTTATTTGGAAAAAATCAATAACTGTATAGCTTAAATGTAACATATATAGATAATCTGTTTGTTTTTTTTTGTTTTTTTTTTGTAAAATACAGCTACCATTATTTAATGAAAGGGGGAGTAGCTTTTGTACTTGCTGTAACATTTGAAAATAAATATTTATATGTCTAAAAGAATCTTCATGAAATTTAATGTTTATCAATAAAAAGTTAGTGGTAATTGAAATTGAACTCATTATAAATAGGTTTATAATTATAAGAAATTATAAAAGATATTATGTGTTAATCTGAACAAGCAGTAATCTATTTAATGTTTTGCATACATATGTATATGTGTGTGTTGCAGATAGATGGATTTTTTTTCCTTTATATAAATTTATATATTATGTTCTATCTTATTTAATAATATAGTGTAAATTAATCTGCTTTGATTTGTTATCTTCAGCTCTAAAATTTAAGTTTAAATAAAGAATTATTTAGATAATCTTTATTTTACAAAAATTGTCAGAATCTTATATGTTTTCATAAATCATGAGGCAATGTGGTCCATGTGTTCATAGAGTTATAGATAATGAATTAAAACCAACACTTAATAGATGGTCTTTAAATGGTTAATTCTGAGAGAGAATTTTAATTAAAATTAGAGAAAAAACAGACCTAACATTTAACAGGTGGGGACAAAATGTTAACCTTCTGGGAGAATCAAGATTAGAGAAACCAGATTTTATCTCCCTTTGCCTATAAAAGGCTGGAAAAAGTGAAGGGAGTGGACTTACTAATTCAAAATTAACTTGCCAATTTATCTCTGGTTTTTCAGTATTTTCTCAGATTTGACTATACTTAAGAAGTGTACAATTGTGACTTAAATATGAATTTCTAATCCAATTGTAATAGGTGTGTATTTTTCTTTCTTTAAAGGCAATTAATGATGACCAAATCAGCTCTTAAGAAAAGACACTGAATCCAGTACATTAATATTTATGTTTGGTTTATCAAAATTCATTTAAAGAGAGAATGATCTGACTTTTATATAAAGTTAAACAGCCAATTCATATTTAATAATAAAATCTATTCGTTTTGACTGTATTTTAAATCAGAAATGGAAAAAAGAAAAAAAAAACATCTAAATTCAATCCCAGGAAAGAAACTCATCAAAATGGGAAGGTAATCAGCAGAACTCTTTTAAATGACTTTTAATTATCAGTGTAGCTACATCTTGTAAAATACTGTATATGTATCTATATAACTATCTCCAAAACAAAATGAACTAAATAGTAATTAACTGGTGGACAATAATATCAAGTATTCAAACTTGGCCTAGAAGGAAAGAGACAATGGAGAGAGACAATCTTAATGTTTAATATTTATTATTTATTTTGCTTTACTTATATAATATTTAGCATGTTTAATTGAAACTTTAATGATTATATTAATTTAAATTTGTTTAAATGTCTTAAAAATATTTAAAAGAAAGGAAAAATGATTTTGATCCATAAGACCCATTGAAGTAACAAAAAAAGATTTGATGATGGAGTATGAATGCTTACATATCTGTAAAAAAAAGGATACAAAATATTTTTTGACAAAATTGTATGCTTGGTATTAGATATATGAAGAAGGATTGGATGGTCATATGAAAAATCATTGCTATGATATAATATGTTAATGATCTGTAGTTAATATCAATAGTGGATAAGTGTTGCTATGGGCTTGACTTTTTAAAATTGAGATAGTTCATGGTTTTGATTTGTGATCTGGTCAGACTTTTTGTCATTTATATCTGGACTGTAATCAATGTATGTGTGCACATATGTGAAACTATAAATGCTTGTTATTACTGAGGTAGAGTTATATTACCACCTCATAGATAGGAAATAACTATCTCATAGTTTATTCACTAGTGCAGAGGAGATCTTGGACCAGTTTCCAGTCCATTCATTTTTATTTATTAGGGAATTATTGATTGAGTTCTTGTTAGAGTTGTGGAAAATGTTGTGCAGACCTATATAGAGTGTGTAGACAAAGAGTTGCTCACACAATTCTAGATCTCAGAGAAGACCTCTCTCTGGCTAATGCAGACATTCAAAGATGGGAGTTGTTGTTTTTATTTAATCTCCCTTACTAAGACACTGATATGTGTGCATTATAAAATACTGCATGGTGATATGAAATATGTAGATATTTTCTTGTGCAGGGCATGATAAAAGTTACTTTGACAGGATGAGGATTTCAATCAGATGTGTGTGTGTGTGTTGATGAAGGGGATGACAGAGATTTAAATTTGGAAGCTGACCGGTCTATGGTCGATTTTGTGAAGGATGGTAAATTGAATATCGTTAAGCTGGGGGCAACATGCTGACCTATCAAAAATATATACAGCCATTGAAATAAAAAGCTTGAATATTTGGCTTGCATGAACATAAAATTATGGTTTTTATATTTAAACCCATTTACAGGACCAATTAAAGATTTTTTGTGTCACATCATCCTTTTCATAGGAAATCTAAAAGATTATTGCTTGTTGAAATAATTAAAATTGATAATTATTTATTATTGTCTGTTGAAAGTAAAATTGATAATTATTTTGGAATAGTCCACTTGATAATGGTTGCAATGAAAGGTGGAGCAGGGATTTATAGGTTTTCTCAAAGTTAAAAGAGCATTTTTATATTATATGTAAATAAGGAATTCTGATTCCGTGCACAAGCGTTTTGAATATTCAATTAATAGATGTGTCAAGACAATGGATTAAGTTATCTAAAAATTTAATTAATTAAAATATGTATTATGTGTCATCAGTATTATTCTTTAGTAAATCTCATATCATATAATATTTGAGTGTAACGATAATATATATAAATGTGGGTTGTTTTTTATTTTATTATTGTTATTATTATTATTATTATTATTATTATTATTATTATTATTATTATTATTATTATTATTATTATTATTATTATTATTACTATTATTATTATTATTATTATTATTATTATTATTATTATTATTATTATTGTAATAAAGATTGTTATTTTTATGAAATTACGTCTTGTGTTTTAATGTTTCAAATATCTTCAGAATCTATATCCAACACCTATATCTAGAACTAATATTAGATCATATTTAAGTTTAAATTATTCATTTTTAATATTGATTGATTCCATGATTGATTTACAGTATTCATTTTTATATTGGTTGATTTCATAGTTGATTCACATAATTTATTTTCATAGTTGATTTGCATAATCTATTTTATGATCAATTTCCATATTTCACTTACATCAGTAATTTCCTTGATCGATTTATATGATTAATGTTCATGATTTATTTCCATAGTTTACTTTGGCAAAATGTAATAGATTTAAAATTATTAATTAAATTTGGGAAAACAGATGATTTAAAATAGATTAAGTTGAAAGAAAATAGTTAATTTAGGTTTATTAAATTTAATCATTCGGTTCATTGCAATGTTATGAATATTGAGAGCAGACATAAAATCCCTTTCCTGCTTTCGGTATTTAATATGATTCCCACTAGTAAATTCACATTAAAATTTAGTTTAGCAAATTTTTGGTATCATATCCATTGCAATGTAATCTTTCATAATTGCACCTCGTTGGCAGATCTAGACCTTGAGAAAGAATAGTTCGATTTTTAAATCTAAGAGCTAGCTTGGAAGTCAAGTAGCATAAATAATAAAACTGAAAATACTATTATTATAATAATGATCATGAATTGATAGTTGACTGAAAGGGGAATATGTGTGTTTAAGGAAATAGGATTAAGAGTTATCAGCTTAGAGAACATAACACAGACATTCCGTGTTATATATAATTGTAGATATTTAAATAAGTCAATTGTTTTATATAGCACGATGTTTTTTTACAAACTGTAATGTTTAAACAGTATTAAACTATTGCACATGCGCTTTAGATTTTAACTATAAAATGAATGAATACAAACACTTCAAACACATGATAAAGTCTTTGGAAAAGATAGAATGGCCATTTATTTTTTCGAACCCAAACGCTTTTGTATAGGCGAATCTTAAGTGTTTGAAAGTGAAAGTGTGAATATGTTAAATAATCACTTTAAATTACTTTTACATGCTTGAATGAATGACGCTGTTTAAACATTACAATTGTAGCTATTGAAAGTGATAGATGCTGAGAACAAAAAATAAAGTAGTGGAATTAAATGGAAAGGATTTATTTATAATATTTATCCTATATTAAATTAAATAATAATTTTATATTATAAGCATTAATTATGAGTTCTCTGTATCGATTACTAATTTATTTCCAGTCAGGTGTAAATTAGAAATGTATATAACATTTTCCGTAGTTACCACTCGAGATCAGACATTTATATTAAAGTTGTGGAAGAAAGTTGTCTCATTATTATTCATTTAGTAATAGATTTATCATGAAACATTTGCACAATTGATGTTAGGTTTGAAACCAAGACCACAATAAATTGAATGTTTTTATCAACATTACATTTTTTTTGAGAGACAATTTAATTACTTTCTCCATTATCTTCTATAGTCATAGCATGGATGATGATGATGATGATCTCTGATGGGCATTACGATTTATAGTTGCAATTTGACGCCCGGGTATACTTAGACTTATTATTAATATCAGTAGATAAACACACTAGCAGTCCTTGTTTGATCCTAAGGTTAATATTAGATTCAATTGACTAGCTACTTGAATAAATGAAATGGAATAAAATTAATGTTACACATATGGAGAGCAAAGTTTGGAGCACGTAAAGTGAAGTTAATAAATAAATGAGATTAAGTTGAGATCACAATATATATATATATATATATATATATATATATATATATATATATATATATATATAATAATCCCAGTGCATAACGCTATACTGAAATAAATATATATAAATATTAAGCATTAAATCACCCCACATGTTAAGAAATCCAGTAATGTCCTCTGTGAACTAATATATAAAATACATTAGAGTTCGTATTTCAAAATAGCCAGATCAAAATGACACCACTTTGACTTTCTGCTATCTGATGTTATATATTGAAATACGAACAAACTCAAACAAAGAACTTGAAATTTAGCAAACAACGATCTTAAATTTTGCTACAAACAAACATGTTTTACTATAATTATATAAAGACAAACTAAACTTTAGTAATTTTAATCTTTAAACCACCTAACACAAATGTATAGAAAATAATCCCAGTGCATGGCTAACATGTTCCAGTATGATTTAGCAGCCTACAAAATAGCTAGAACTCAAATAGCGCACATCATTTTATTATACACTTATAATGAGATAATACGTGGAGCCTAATCTCATTAAGTATTTTATACCTGTGAGCATAATTGTCCACATTCCAATTGCATAATTTTGCGTATTTTAGTTTTAATACCTTTTATTTTTTTTTATTAAATTATTATATTTAAAATATAACTCATTTTCATATCCTTATTGTCCGTGAATTCATTTTATATACAACCCCATGTTAGTTTGTTGTACATCATGATACATATAAAGACTATTTTACTAGATGTAGCAATTAGTCATTAATATAATATGGTTCACTTAAACATATGTGTATATATCCAACTGATTCAGTGTTAATTTAGTTATTCCATGAGTATTTTGTTCCACACTGATTATACTGCTGAATGAAATTGAATTCATGTCAAACTTAGGAAATGTCATTCATAGAGTATTAAATCATTGAACACGGTGAAAAAATTGAACATTGGTCAGATTCTGGATCTTACCACTGAGACTCGATCAGATTTAGTGTATTTTACCTGTGTTCTGGATTTTGTTGTGTGGATGTACAAATCTTACTCTTACAATATATATATATATATATATATATATATATGTAAGAGTAAGATTTGTATATATATATATATATATATATATATATATGTCATGTGACATCTGATTTTTTATTATTACTATTATTATTTTGCTGTTGGGGCTTTGGCTAAATTAAATGGTTAAGCCTATTAATATATGGAGTATCTGAATTAAGTTCAGACCTATATGATTTTTTCAGTTGAAGAGCTGACTATAAAGACATAGAGATGTCTAAAAGTTTCAGATCTTCTTTTTGACAATTACGTTTTAGATAAATGCTTAGCTTGAGTTGGTTTTTTGAATCTAGTGTCCCAACTCCTCACTGATGAGACCCACAGGTCAAAACTGGTCTGGGGATGGGGGCAATCCAAGATAAAAATAATTTGAATGCTTTATGTTGTAGTAGCATTTATCATAAAAAAATAAAACATATTTTTAGAGCTCATTAGCATGCTCTTAATTATACATATTGTAAATGCAAGCTATATATAAGTCATGCGACATCTGACATTTTATTAACACTTAAATTGATCAATTTATTTATTGGCCAAGTGAGGTAAAACTCTGAACTTTTAATTGGTCAATTCATAAACTCAGTGATAAAAATATATTCATCTTTTAATATTATATTCATTTTAGTATTGTTTGCAAAAAGTATATTAATAATTTGTCAGGTTATGAAAGTAAACGGAAGTTTTTTCAAAAATATATTTTTATTTATAATTATAAAAATATTCAACAGTGGAAAAAATAAAAAAAAAGATTGTAGCAAATTACAAGTCATGTAAAAGTCATTGGTGTCCCTCCTCAATTTACGTTATTATAAAAGTTAAGAATTTTTTAGTAAAATCTTAACATTTTTCTAAAAATAAATATATTTTCAGCATATTTTACCAAAATACATTATAATATGTAAATGAATGCCAGAAATATATATTTGTTTGAAAATGAAATAAATAGCTTGTGGCAGTCTAAACTCTTGACAGGCATATCAAAATTATTGCTACCACTGGTTTCTTTTTCAATTTATGTTCATGTACAATTTTTTAATAAAACCTTACTACTTTTGTAAAATAACTATATTTTAGCAGATTTTATGAAAATAATTTGTAATATGTATGAAAAATAATAAAAAAAACACTCTAAAACATATATTTTCATTTTCAGCGGTGAAAATTATTTATTGGTGGTCTTTTTTGACCAAATAATAATCAGCCAATCAGCATTGAAAATGGTCAGCCTCCACTTTTGTTAGACTTAAAACATTCCCATTACTGATTTTTTACTTATAAAATAATTCAACAAAAGTCACCAACTTATGGGACTTTTACTAAGCTTTCAAACAAGCATAAAATCATCACTGTAGCTAAAAAAATAACCAATTTTAAGCGACCTATAGATGTTGACATGAATGAGCATCAAAAACACACTCAGTGTGTTTTACTATTATTATTTTGCTGTTGGGGATTTGGCTAAATTAAATGGCTAAGCCTATTAATATATGGAGTATCTGAATTAAGTTCAAACCTATATGATTTTTTTCAGTTGAAGAGCTGAATTTAAAGACATGCAGATATCTAAAATTTTCAGATCTTCTTTTTGACAATTAACTTTTAGATAAATGCTTTTTTTGAATCTAGTGTTCCAATTCCTTATTGAAGAGACCCATAGGTCCAAACTGGTCTGGTGATGAGGACAATCCAAGATAAAAATGATTTGAATGCCTTCTTTTGTAGTATCATTTATCATAAAAAGAAATAAAAAATAAAAAAAGCTTGTTTAGAGCTCATTAGCATGCTCTTAATTAAATATATATTTTAATGGTCACTCACCCCATCCTTGATCACAGAGGGTGTCACTAGATCACTAAATATCTGGTATCTGGAAAATTTATTTACCGTGATCAAAAGTGGATGAGGATGGTGTTTTGTGCTGACTAGATTCAGACAGAAACAATAAATATTAAATATTGTTCAGACAATTGAGAAATAAAAGCACTAAGACAAACAACAGCTAAATTAATTTTTAAATAATTTGAAAATTTTATTTAAATTAAGAATATAGAACCCAGTAAATCTATTCAATAAAATACAAAAGTTTGACCTAGATTTGAATACACAATTTATCAGAGAGTGCACATGAGTAGAGCAAACATTAAAACATTCAGTGCTTTGGCTGCAAAATTCTCTCACCTACAATTTAAAAAAAATGGACTCGATAATATCTTCCTGCTGGCAATTTATAAAATTACAAAAGACAACAATTCTAATTTCCTACTTCAGAGATATAAACACAAATATGGACTTGTAGGAAATCAACAAAACCAGCATAGATGAGTGACCATCAGCTTATTGACTAATGATATCATATTGCTGCAGGACTATTGCATGCTATATTATATTTAAAGCAAACATGGTTGATTTCACATACAAGACAAAAGAAAAATATGATTACAATCTTGCATAATCTAAAAAATAAGAAAAAAAATCTCTAACCCAGGAAAACTAGAATAACAAACATGATAAACCGCTAGCCAAAAGATATATGATCTGCAAAAAGTGCAAAGTAAACGATATTTAAAATTAATTATGTGACTATAAAATAGGTACATGTGAGCAAATTATATTTACACAAGACTGCCAAAGCATTTAGCATTTCTTAATAAAATAATGGGAGACATATTAAAAATACAAAAGATGATCTCACTTTACACTCTCTAATAAATGAAATGGAAAATAAATTTGGAGTCTTAAAACTAAAACTCCAAGACACACTAGAAATATATAAAAAAGCTAATACAGATAAAATTATTAGATTAAATAATTAATAAAACTTTATGTATGACACTTATTTGAGATTGAAAAGACATTTAATTAAAAGAGATTTCTTTACCCTGGAAAGAAAAATAAAATTTTACTTTATGGCAAAGCAGAGTTCACATAGGTTTTTAAGGAATTCACATTTGGATTTTAAGTTCATCTTTCATGTATCTTCTCTTCAGTATGGCACAAGTGTAGAGATAAATTGGCAATTCAGTTTAAATTAGACTTTTATAGCATGATGGAAGGACAGCTGGAAGTCAGGGGTCCATTCTTTGATTAACTTACCAAGGCAGGTTGGAGGTTAGAATACGTCTGACAGTGAGTTTGACATCATGAAGAAACAAATTTTTTTAACAACTGCAAATTTTTAAAAGAAATTGAATGCCTCAGTTGCTAACAATATGATGTGAATCTCAGCAGGCTATAATCAAAGTGTGAAAATGAATACTAAATCTATCACTTTGAAGCAGCTTGTTCTAGCCAAGAATAATGTATAATGTCCAAAATTTATGGGGTTATTTATACCCACACTCCATTTCCCATGTAAACTTTCTTGTTTTCCAATTTATGAGCTTTATCCCAGGGTAAATCTTAATATCCCACTCAACCTAATTAAGAATTCTAACCAGGAGTTATTTTATACAAAAACAACAACACAAAATTAAAACTTCACTTTTATAATTAAATTAGAAATGACCATAATTAAAATAAAAGAACCAGGAATGTAATTAATAACTTTGGTTGCTTTAAATTAATTTGATAAAAAAGTAAAAGCAAGTGGTAAAAAAAAAACTATTTTAGAAATCAATTTTATATAATAAAAAAATAAAGTGATATATTTTAAACATAAATGAGTATGTGCATTAATGCACATACTTGTATAAACAATTTTTAAATAGGTTTATTGATTTAAATTTAATAAAACCAAAAGTTAGTTTTTTTTTTTTAAACGATGAATGATTGATACAGATTGATCCATATATATATATATATATATTAAAAATCAGTCAACACTTATACAATTCTAACATTGATAACAATCAAGAATTTCAAACTGTTGTCAAGGCAACTTCTTTTTTAACAAATGAGGTGGAACTTTACCTTTAGTAATGGTCCTATATATTTATATAGAGACTAAAAATTAGAATTTGATTACAGAGATTGAAATTATTGACACAAAGATGTTTAGATGAATCTACTTAATCAGGTAAATATAACCTATTCTGAATGCAGACTAATAAGTAGTCAATTATAACATTATAAAGTGCACTTATAATTTTCAAATTGCACCCAAAGTATTAACTAAATAATAAGTGTAATAATGCTCAAAGATAAATGGGTTTTTAAATAATCATTAGAAACCAGTTAAAACTTAGACAATCCCAATATAGATAATAAACAACAATTTCAAACTGGTGTCAAGGCAACCTGCTTTTAACAATAGAGGTGAAATCCCACCTCAGTAATGGTTCCATATATCTATATAAACATGAAAGATTGCAACTTGACTACAAAAATTGAAATTATTAATACAAAAAAATGTATATCTATATCTATATCTATATAGTAATGTTCTGGATAGGCACCAGAAATCTTGATTGTAATTATGTAGCACTGTTTCAATAACAGCTTATAGCATCTTACTAAAAAAAGGAAATAACCTGAAATTTTATTTTTTATTAATGACCTAAGACTATGTTTGAAAGCAATTATAGATATAATTTGAAGGTTTTGAGATGTTTAATATTTTTCTTTAGTGAGTAATTGATGATAGTAAGGGAGTGGCTTGTCACAGAATATCAGTTTAGTTTAAGTTGATTCCAAGTTTGTTTTATTTGTCTGCAGAACAGTATTGATATTTGTTTAGATAGTTCTCTGATTTATTTGCTTATAATATTTCAACCAATAGTGTAAACAGTACAATATGTTTGACTCATTATCATAGAATCTTTCATTTCCGTCAGATCAGTTTAGTATCTGTGGCATAGTAATTGTGAATGTTCATGTGTGCTTATGCCATTTTTATTTATGTACTTCATTAAACCACAAAATATCATGTCTCATAAAATATTTGATTTCATAACCAATAGCTTGAATAACCAGTTTAGTTACATTTTAAGTGAATTAATGGATCACTGGACTTGTGGATTATTAAACAACAAATATACTATTAAATATTTTATTTGCTAAAACAATTATCATTAGTTTTATTTTGTTACTTTGAAAATGCAGAACATTTTATTTTTAGTTCAATTTAATATATATATTTTTAAAAGACAAAATGATTTTTTTTCTTTCTTTTTCAAGACAAAAAAAGTTTCTTGTCATATTTTTTTGCTAATTAAATTTCAGTGCAATGGGTGGAGCAATTCTGTTTCTAGAGACCTTTGAACTTTCAAATGACCTTGAATTATTGTAAGAACAGATGCTTGGGTAATAGTCTGGGATTTATAAAGGGAAAAATCTATTTACCAAGGGGCTTCATTTAACTTCACTGAACTTCACTTTGCTTTCTGATTTCATCATTTCTCTCCCAATAAAAGTTTTTATTAGTACAATTTTGTTCTGCAAGCTGATTCTTCCAAGACCCAAGTTTGAAAGTGAAAAACCATTATTAATTTTCTGGAACATGAAAATTTAAAATGACAATAACAAGGTACATTCCTTACTTTTTTAATTAACTATTTTAAATTTTAAAATCATTGTTTGAAATGTGTATGTGTGCCTATATTATAAACCATTTAAGTTTAAATTCCAATATTAAAGAAGTAATGGAAATGCATGTTTATATTTCAAAATTATTTTTCTTAAAACTTAATTCTAATATTAAAGAAGTAATTGAATTGTATTGATTCCTTTATTATTTTGGAAAAATGTTGAACTCTTTCATTAAACACATCAGGAGCTCTTTATTAATAAATTTTGCTAATTATAAAGGAATGTAATTTAAATGGAAGGATATGTGTGAATAATTTATTCTATCCTGCTTGATTATTATTATTGTTAAAACATTTATCTAACCATTTGTATCTAAAAATAATAATAAATGCATAACGTATAGTTTAATGGATATATTCTGGAATAAATGGGTAGAAGAACATAAAACTGAATATGAATTTATTTTATTTATTGTTTTTCTCATTTGCAGTTGAATTTTCTTATTAAAATATGTTATCAACAAACTTACATGAACTTAGGTGGATTTTATAAACTGATTTGTTATGTGCATTGTGAATGTCTTTTAAAAACTCAGAACAAATGCTTAGATATATATAATGAATTAAATAATAAATTATTGCTCTTCTTATGCAGCAATATTATGTTTATTGCCATAATAAAGAATTTTCATATGTAATATTGCCAGCGGTTTCATTAGCTATTGCTAAAAACTTTGAAATGCTGCATAAATTGGATCCAAATCAACATTATTTATCTCCCTACAGGAATTTGTTGTGTGTTTATTAATATTTATATTTATACCCATTACCATCATCATTTAGTACATGACTAAAATATTTATATACAGACTAAAAATATTTTTTTGTTTCAGCCAAAAAAAAAAGCTTTAATGATTATTATTACTTTCTTAGCATTTAATAGACAGATAGATTTAAAGATTTGTTTCTCTTCAAGAACGTCTAACCAAAAGTATAATATGGAAAAATATTATACTGGGTAATTAGTATTATTTTAATATAGTTTTTATTGTGTGCTTATATTTTTATATGCATGTGTTAGCGATAGAAATGTCCATTCACTGTTAAGGTGTGAACAGCTTGTTTTTGAAAAGAATTCATTATATAAAATTTATTGTTTATCTTTGCATTTTTCAAGAAGTTATAAATTTTATTTCATAATAATTATTTAACCCAGAATTTAAAGATTTATTGTTTATCCCAAACCAAACTTTTATTTCAATTTTGTGCTAATGCAAAATGCACTAAAAATTACTTTGTCTTTGCTTGCTAGAAGTTATTTTGCCTTGTTTCTTTAATAATAGTTAGTAGATTTCCAAGTTAAAATATTATACTTGTCAGAAATGAGAGATTTATTCATTATTAACTTTACAATTTATTAATTGATATCGTTACAGTAGTTCTTTAGCTACTGGGATTTAAAATTGTGTGTGCATTATTATGCTTATGTATACATGTCTATTATTGAATCCAGCTATAATAATGTTTGAATTGAAAGTAAAAGTAATTTAATCCCCATCAGTTTTGGACAATAAAAATGTGCCAAAAGGAGTGGAAAGTTAGAGATTTATTTGAGTGTAAATTTATTATTTCTTTATTATGCTTAGATTGAAGCATATTTAGTGGCTATGCAGAATGAAATTATTTATGCTATATAGTATATTATCTGGGATTAAGAAAGTTCTCCCCTAGCTTGTTGAACTATTTGTTAGGAGTAGATTATATCCTCCAGATTTAGTAGTTGTATTTTATGAATTATAGTATCAGAAGCCAAGTAATATATTTCCCTTATTTTGGTGATGAGACCTTGTCCACACCAGTTTGTTTTAAGTCTCAGAAGTTATACTTGGGAGTTACTGTGTATTGTTATTTAAATGATTAGAGTTATGAAAGTCTTTTATCATTCATGTGCCCTATGGAATGTTTTTCATCATTTATTCATAGCCAAGTGTAAGATAATTTACTGATAAAAAAGGAAAATAAAGGTAGAATTAATTTTTTTTCACAAAACAGCTGAAGCAGAATTATTATTGAAGCTTGGTTGGCTATGATCACCATCTGTATTATGATATTTATCCCAATTTTATAAGTAAAAGGATCAGATTTAGTTATATTAATTATTTTATGACAAATAGTATAATTCAGACACATGCATAAATTATTAATTTAGAAGGTATAGAGAAATCCATCATTTTATATTAATTATTTAGATTTCATACCATCAACTCTCATAATGTTCCATCCTCATTTGAATGAGCAAGCAAGAGAAGACAAAGTCTAGCTAACTAATAGAATTATTCATTTAATTTGTAAAGTATAGTTTGACCTCTTACTCTTAGATTTAAACCCTCTCGTTTTATTTGATGTGCATTTGAAGTAAAATGCCAGAAATTTTAGTTTCACCTTATAATTTAGTGGCAGTATTTAATGGAGTTTTATTTCTCATGAACATAACAAATTGATTGATAGCTTGAGTGTATTGAAAATAAAATATGAAATATAGAATAATTTTATATTTAATTATCTTAGTGTAGTATTATAATATTTTTGTGTCATGTGTTTATCAGAATTGACTGATAGCTTGAGCCAATTATGCAAGTAAAATATCAGAAGTTTAGTTTGAGTTATCATCTAGTACTAGCATTATAATGTTTCTTTAATAAATCCTTCAGAATAAACTGATAGCTAGTATATGTTAAAATAAAATATAGAAAGTTATCTTTATGTTATTTGCTCTTATGTAGACCATTTATCTATTGATGTTAGAAATATCCAAAACATGTATAAGCGTAAATTATAAAACCCAATGTTTGTTTAAATTATCTTGTAAATAAATGTTTTATTTATTTAAAGTTGTGTTTCTTCTTTGACATCCATTCGTATTTCATATTTCCACACATGCACACACATTTACATATCTAATATGATATGATTACACTATTCCATAATTTAATGATGAACATGTTCAGATCTGATGCTGTTGTTTTTTGTGATCCAACACTGTATGAAATGTGAAACACCTCTGAATATTCAAACTCTATATGCAAACGTAATTTTGAATTAGTAATGTTGATCTGAAGTAAAATGATGCATTATACATATCTATTTAGATATAACCTCTACAAATCTATTATCAAATCTCCAACATGGATTTACCATTAATGGCTATTCCTTGAAACCTCCAGAAAAACAAAATTGAAAATCTGCATATGGTACATCTCTAAAATTTCAATTCGGCAAATGGAAATTCTCTTGATGGTAATTTTCATTTCAGCTACATATTATATGTAGCCTTACATTATTGCATACTTTAAAAGATATAATTTTTTTTTATTATATCTCTTAAAAGATGCTAAAACAGAAAATTATAATATTTTTGTCCATGTAGTTGTGCAATCACAATTTGATCTATGAATTCATTTTTTTTTATTTCTGTCAGTAAAATAGCTGTTGGCTACAACAAAAAGAACTGTGAAGTAATAGACTTTACATTTTGCAAAAAAATAAAAATTGTTGCCACTCTCCTATAGTATCTTATTTCATTGTTTTTTAATATAATTACCATCTAATATCTATTTTTTTTAAATATATTTACATACATTATAAATTTGTTTATTTAATTTTTGCATTCAAAGATTATTCAGCAGGTTACTTAAAATAATGTGCGTTTTTTTTTTAAAAAATAAGAGGTGTGTGGAAATATATGAGTTCATACAAGCCAAATGAATAACTATACTAATTTACTAATATATAATTTTATATTGACATAGATATGCTAAGAGGTAATCTACATATTACCATGCTTATCGATTATTTCTTTAATGAATTTGTTAAATGACATTGCAATTTTTCAGAATTGTTTAGATTAACAATGTTGGCAGTCTACTTATCAAATCTTATTTGAATTGGCTCTGTAATTTTTAAGTGATGCTCAATAATTGGCAGAATTATTAATTTGGCTCATATAGAACTTTAGCCATATTACATAAATATATGTGGTGAAGTAAAATAAGTGTGAATGCCTCCTGCAATCATATACTTACAAAGGTGCACACAATATTTGATAACAATATAACTTCACATGATCAGTTTCTATTAATTTTTAATAACTTTTAAAGAAAATAAACAGTATTAAAAATAACCAATACTAACAATATACTGCTAATGATACATAACAGTTGAAACAGTAAACATTCCAAAAATTGTTTATATTAAGGAACTATTTTCTGTAACCAACATTAATATTCGAAAATATAAAATGAACCTAGAAAAATTTGCAATACCCAATACTTTTAAGAATAGCCAATACAAAAAAATAACATTAAGAAGTGTATCCTTCAATATGATTAATATCTATTCATTTTTAATAACTCTGTAAATAAATTCCAAAATATTGAATATGGAGATCCCATTAATACAACACCAATAAATGTAATAGTCTGCTCAATAAATTGTGCAATCATAAAATTAGCTTTAAAATGTAAAATGAGACCACTTAGATTTGTAGGTCTTTGTTTTGCTAAAGATAACTTATCTGACAGAAAAATTTAATAAAGATCTTTAGTCATATTGATTAAGGTTTTTTAAATGTGTATGCATTTGTTTAATATGTCATTATGTTTATGTGACAGATTTACTAACATATAAATTTAAGTAGACTCACTATATGTTACATAAACATCTTCTCACTATAGAGGGTACTATTTGTAAATCATACTCACCTTGTTTATTAACCCAGTGATTGTATATTATTATCATATTAATCAGTATTTCTATATTGGATATTTCATACAAACTTATTAAAATGAATAGAAATTAAAATCAAAAATTACATTTTGAACGGCATTAAAAAAATTGTCAAGGCATTGGTGCCTTATGACATTAACTCATATTAAAATTCTCAGATTAGTTATCAATAAAGTAACAAAAAAGTGGGAATGCAACTAGGACTATTTCGTATTTTCATGTACGTTGATCAAAATAGTTTTTTGAATAGTTTATTGATTAAAGGAACACATATGTTTAAAACTAACTGTATTAACTAATATTTACACAATTGGTATAAGTTATTTAGTTACAAGGTTATTGAACAAATAAAAACAACTTTAATTTGTGAAAATAAACCATTAATTTTACTGAATGAGAATTTCTTAATATCTATGTGCATTTGGATTTTAATCTTTATTAATACTATTTGCCATAATTATCATTCTTATAAAAATTGTCAATTGCAAAGTTAAATGAATTAATTGTATGTTTTTAAACGTTAATTTTGAGAATAGATAGGCCATACATTAGTGTTTGGATATTTTATAAATTTAATAAGTTCATATTATTAGTGTTTTATTGTCTAAGTTTTTTTGGGTGTTATTTTATAACTCAATAAACATTGCATCAATTTTGATGAATCCTGTACATTTTTTTTTACTTTTTTGTAAAGAATTTCATAGACTATACATCTTTTGTTTTATGGTACATAATTCTTTAAAAAACATTGGTAATTTGCAATATAAAAATTTTATGGAACATAACCACTTTTGAATGACGTCATAAAAAGGCAAAAGAAGGAAGCATTAATTAAATTATTGTAGTCATTGCGAAATGTTGTGGCTTATGTATTGAAATACAGACTAGAGAAATAGTAAGAATTATAATTTTTGGTAATACAGGATAAAGATTTCTTGTGTAATATAAATAAAATGCATTAAATTTTGTTTGAATCATATATTTAATTTCTCACTTCTATATATCATGATATTAAAATTTTATAACCATTTAAAAAAGTAGTTTATGACATGAGAAATATAAAATAATTTAATATAAAATTATTGTTTATTATATTTAATAGGTTTTAATTTCTGTGATACTGCTATTGTATTTAATTTATTTAATTATTATGTAAATATATTTTAATTATAGTTTTTTGTAAAATGAGAAAAAGTTTTAGTTGATATTCAATATATCAAAAATCAAAAATTTAATTTACATAATAAATAAATATATTTTAATTAGCCAACTTTTCTACTAAGATGAGGGTACAGTTAGAGAAATGGAGAGAATTAGCTAGGGGAAATTTTATTTGGTATTCAATACATGTAATTGAAGATGGAATACATAAATATATTTTCATTATCAAGCTTTCAAAAATATGAGGGCTGGAGAAGTGAACAAAAATAAGTGAGGGGAATTTTTATTTGGTATTCTGTACATCAAAAATCCCAAAATGTAGATAATAAACATTAAAAAGTTTCTACTGCTCAGAATTTATCTTCTTTTTAAATAGTCTGAACAGGCATTAATCTGTATTGAATGCACTTTAAAATTCACAATAATGAAGCATATTTTGCTGATAGAGGGATCTTCCAAACCATGACACAAGATAGCAATTTTTACAAAGACAAGAATGGTCGTCTTGTCTTCAACCTAAATGTCCACTTATATAGGCGAATCTGAAGCATTTTGATTTGGAAGCAAGAAGTAGTTGTTTTCTTCACTCTTTAAATCCACTATTTCTTTTACAAATTAACTTACATGAAATCTTGGGATTTTCAGTGAGTTAATATTACAATTTTACTGTTGGAAATTGTATAAACTATTGATAAGCAGTATTAATTTATTTAACACACATAAAGCTTATGTAAATAGTCTGAACAGGCATTAACCTGTATTCAATGCACTTTAAAATTCACAATAATCAAGCATATTTTACCAATAGAGGGTTCTTCCAAACCATGACACATGATAGCAATTTTTACAAAGACAAGAACGGTCAGTTGTCTTGTATTTAACCTAAATGTCCACTTATATAGGTGAATCTGAAGCATCTTGATTTGGAAGCGTGAAGTAGTTGTTTTCTTCACTGTTTAAATCCACTATTTCCTTTACAATTAACTTACATGAAATCTTGCGATTATCAGTGAGTTAATATTACAATTTTACTGTTGGAAATTATATAAACTATTAAGAAGTAGCAATTAATTTATATAGCACACAGAAAGCCTATGTAAATAGTCTGAACAGGTATTAACCTGTGTTCAATGCACTTTACATTTCACAATAATCAAGCATATTTTGCCAATAGAGGGATCTTCCAAACCACAACTCAAGATAGCAATTTTTATAAAGACAATAACCGTCATAGAGGGATCTTCCAAACCACAACTCAAGATAGCAATTTGTATAAAGACAATAACTGTCATCTTGTCTTTAACATAAATGTCCACTTATATAGGTGAATCTGAAGCATCTCAATAGTTTAGAGAATTTCCAACAGTAAAATCATAATATTAAGTCGCTGAAAATCGCAAGATTTCATGTAAGTTAATTTGTAAAAGAAATAGTGGATTTAAACAGTGAAGAAAACAACTACTTCACGCTTCCAAATAAAGATGCTTCAGATTTGCCTATATAAGTGGAAATTTAGATTAAAGACAAAATGACCATTCTTGTCTTTATAAAAATTGCTATCTTGTGTCATGGTTTGGAAGATCACTCTATCAGCAAAATATGCTTGATTATTGCAAATTTTAAAGCACATTGAATACAGGTTAATGCCTGTTCAGACTATTTACATAAGCTTTCTGTGTTATATATAAATTAATTACTACTTATCTTCATTTTGTATATGAGTTTGAAATATATTTTAAATATCAACTATATTATAATAATAAAAATAAAAGTATAAAACAATATTCTACTAAATGTGAGTATAGTTGTTGGCACAACTAGTATTATTAATATAATCACTACTGTTCAATAGTAAATAAAGCACATTAATATAGTAAAATATGCATGCATATAATTCATAATAAATATAATGGTGTGATGTATTTACAAATAGAAGATAAACTAAACTAGAAATGACTAAAACACTCACTAACTGACTGTTGGAGAGCTTGTGAATAATGTCTTCTAGATGTACTATAAAGGGAGAGAGAAGGAGGCAGTACTACACGAGTCTTTCTATCGGCATAAATGAATTAAGATTTTTTTTACATATATTTTTCCCATATATGAATATAGTAATACACATTTTTAAACATGGAATAGTAAAAGTACAAAGTTAAACTCTTATAATAATTAGTTCAATTTGTATTATTTACAAGAGCGAAACTTTAGGATTCACATCTTTGATACCATCCATTTTAATCTGATTACAATATAGAAATAATAAATATTACTTAGTAAGTCCTCAAAGAAATTATACATATATCAATTATAAAAATGTAATAAATATATTGAAAGATAACTTACTGTAAAGTGAAACAATCAAGGAAATGTATTTTTCCCCCTAAAATTTACTGAAAATTTAAGGATTTTTTAAAAATCCAGCTTAGTTTAATTCTAATCTGAAATGAAATAGTGCTCCACGTTAGAGAGTTGTTGTTTTGTTTTGTTTTTTTTTTACAAAAAAAAAACAAAAAACTGTTAATAAATTATAATACTTTTAAATTATAAGTTTAAGTTAAATTTGTTTTTTTAGTAAGCTTATACTTTTTAAAATCTTTAACCCATGTAGATAATTACTATGATTTAAGAACCAACTATCGTGTCAATGTTGAAAGATTTTATAGAATTAAAATTAGTTCCAGGATTAAGATATAGGATTTACGAGGTTTTGTAACTAGATCAGTTGTTAAATATTATGTTGTTGTTTTTTTTTTTTGTCATAATTTAATATATGTTAACACACTTGCAGAAACATGAATGTAATCTGATTACAGAAAAAAAATATTTAGGCAAGAAAGTAGACTAGTTTGTCGCGATATTTATACATTATTGGTCGTAAATCTCAATTGATTTTAACCTTTAAGTTAAATTTATATTTTGAAGATAATATAAAATCAAATACCTGACATTTCTTTAAAATTTTAATTTATTTATCCTACCACACATTTAAACACACGAGAAAAATCACACACACACGGATAAATATATATAATGTTTTTTTTATTGTTATATGATGTAAATATTCTAGTTTGAAGTTAAATCGTGTGTTATTTTTGATTACTTCCGAACGTTACTGCGAAATTGTCAAGGTTAACTTTTCAAAGAATAACTTGTTAAATTTCAAGTAGTAACCTGATTGTGTGTGAGTTAAAAAGTGAGATTGTATGCTTAACTACACTATGCTCAGTCTCACTCTTTACCTCACACTCAATCTCCTTATTGCTTGATATCTAATGGTTTATCTTTGAAAAGTTAACCTGGGCAATGTTGGATTGTATTTCATTGAAAGGTTGAGAAGTAATCAATAATAACATAGTTTATCAAAAAACTACTTTATATATATATATATATATATATATATATATATATATATATATATATCCTAGCTCCTCACTGATGAGAGCCATAGCTTGAAACCGGTCTGGGGATGGGGACCATCATAGATAAAAGCTTCATGTATTTTCTCTTGTAGCATTTATCATAAAAAAAAAATTAAGCTTGTTTAGAGCTAGTAGCAGGCTCTTTATATATATATATATATATATATATATATATATATATATATATATATATATATATATATATATATATATATATATATATATATATATATATATATTACAGTCCAATCCCTTCTCATGATGTTGTGGTGTGATGCACTGCAACTTTACTTATACACAGTCAGGAATCTCTCAGCAATTACACCCAAAGAAACCTGTTAGCCACTTTGACTTCCCTTTCTATTCCCCTTCCCAAATTTTCCCATATTGTTCTTTATCCTATTCCATCCCATTTCCACAACATAATCTTTGTCAATTCTATGGCCTTTATATCTAAAAAACCCTTATTTTTTTTCCAAACCAAGAATAAAAAATAATAAGCCACATTCTGTATAATCACTTTGTTCATATTTATTCTTCCACAACTTCATTATTTGTACCCTTTCTGCTTTCAGACATTAACATTTAATTACCAGATACTTAATATTTTCTATGCCTTCCTTAGACAACTTGCATACTAAACCACCCATATTTTTCCATTTATGTATATATTGCCTCGTTGGTAAAGATCCTGTTCGAGGCTTAAAACAGTAAACTACTTTACTTGCTATTATCATAAATTAACTCACACCCACTATTCGGTTTACTTCTATAAACATTTAAACTCTTTTTACTCTCCATACTAGCTCTCCAGCTTTTCAATTCCCTATTCTTTATTAATGCATCTATTCTTCTATCACATTCCTTAACACTATACCACTCAACAATTCTCCTAACACAATCATCCTATCTTTTGTATAAGTATACTGACATAAATTCTTTATCTAAATCTTCTGCATATCACATTAACTTTCTAACTCATCTTGAAGCCTGCCCTTTATTCATAATCAAATTAAATACTATTTTGACTATTCTTTATTATCCATAAACTGCAATCTAGCAAAACTTTTCATGTTGCTTTTTGCATCTCTCATATAAAAATTTGGACCATCCCATTTCTCATTAAATTGTCTCCTTTGCTGTCCACACTTATGCATCTAATGCATGTCATCCTACTTATTTTTCTACTTTTTTAAGTAATTTAATACCACTTTACTAACACGTAATGCATCATAACCATATGTTAACCTTGCTACTTCCACTCACTTATGTACAATTCTAGCTACATCATATTCATTATACAAGAACACTGTTAATTTCTTCTCAATCCCTTTTTTTCTTCATTTATCATTTTTTTCTCCCATTTGTCCAAACAATTTCTCTGATTATTTAAGATGTTTCCCAAATAGTTATTTCTATTCACCAAACTTAACTTTATATTCCCCAGTAAAAAATATTTGTCTTCTTTTCCCCAGTATTAATCATCATTACTTTTGATTTTTCTTCACTAAATTTAATTCTCACCTCTTTACCACCTTTGTGCATGTCCTCAGCATGACTTCAATATCTTCCCTTTTTTCTGCACACTAAAAACATCATCTGCACATAAAAGACCCAACATGTACATACTCCCTTGCCACCTATTAATAGTATTTATATCCCTCTTCTTACTCTTTCTATTGCTCTTTCCATTATTTTCAAATGCAACAAAACATAATAGGTGATGCAGGACGTCCTTGCCTTATTTCCATCCCATTTTTAACTTTAACTGATTTTATATTCCATAATTGATAAGTGTAGTATTTTTTCATATAATTTCTTAATAATATCTACTAGAGCTCCATCCATTCCCAAATTTACTAAACTTACCCATAATCTATTTTCATTAATATATCATATGTATTCTCTATATCTATAAAACATATATAACTATCTACCTGTTTTCCTACTCATATCCATAAGTTGTGTAACTACAAATAAACTATCTCCTATATGCCTATCTGATCAAAAATCTCTTTGCATTTTTCCAACTATAATATTTTCTTCCATCTACTTTGCAACCCTTCTACCCACCATACATGAGAAAAATTTATATAGCACTGATATTACCACTTTCAGTCTATAATTGTTTAACTTTCTATGATTTTTACTCTTTTCTTTAAATAATAGCCTTACTCTTGTATTACTACAACTACTTGCAAAATCTTTCTTCTGTGCCATCTTATTAAAACCTGATAATAGTTTTAATTATACCTTCTGCCCTAAATTCATTACCATCTTTGCTGCTGAGACATCCAAACCTCTTGCCTTTCCTCCTTTCAATTTATTACTTGCCTCATTTAGTTCATTTTTTGTAAAATGTACATCCCCATTACTATACGTTCTCATGTTTTCTATCACTATGTCCTTTACATATAACATCTTTTATATATCCATTACATACTTGTTTAAGACTATCTATAATGCTTCACAAGAGCTACACTTTATTTCCTCATCATCTAGTAATATTAATTCTCTCTCCCCTACATATCTTTTAATGTGTTTCTAAATTTTTTTTACTCCCATCTTTTTCACTTTTATTAATATTTTCCAACAGTTTACTATTGCATTTTATTTTCTCTATACAATTATCTATTTTAGCCAACTTCTTTTATTCTAAGTACTTTTCCCATTTAGTATTAACATATTTTTCACTTTCATTTTTCTTAATAGCACACTTATATTCTATGCATGATTCTTTCTCTCTTTTGCATTTTTACTAACTCTCAATTTGCTAATACTTTTATTCTTCTGAATATTCTCAAACAAAACCCCTATTTGTCACTTTTTCTATTTCACCACTGCAATCCTTATACTCACCTTCAACCAACTCTTCCATGTTTTTTTCAACGGTTATTTTATAGTCTTCTAACTTATTCTCATTGTTCATTCTCTATTTACATGTTTCTCTATCCTTTTTACTTTTTTTACAATTTTCAACGCATTACTAACCATTTTTATTAACACTTTGTAATCCACAATGGGTAAGTGTACCTGAAAATTTTTGTAATCTTTTAACTAATAAAGGTTACTTTTGAGAAAAAAAAGTAGTTATGATCACTATTACATATTCTGACTTCATTATCAAATACCTTAATTTTCCATACTTTATTCATTGCCTTTTCTCTACTAATACATAATCTATTGTGTGGAATATATTATTTCTAGACCATGTGTATTGTCCCTCATAAATATTCAATACATTTCAAATGGACAAATTTACTCTCTGTCAAAAACTCTTCAAAGGCTGTCCATTCTTATTACTTACATCATAAATTTCTTCAATATGCCCATTCATATCCCCTATAACAATTATTATCTTCTTATTTTAAACTCTGTACATCCTTAACTATGCTTTCATATATGCTACTGTTCCATTACATTATAGTTCAACTATCCCCAGTGTCTATATACACTATAGCACGATACATTCTTGTCTTCCTAATTTTATCTCAAACCATAAATATTCTTGACATTTAACAGTATTTAAATATTTTTGACATAATTCATATGCCATCATCACTTTTTTCTTTTTCTTATTTATTTATACCCAGCCATACCAAGTCTTCCAGCAGAATATGTTCTTTTTCTTTTCTTAGATGTATTTTGACTACTGCTAATACCCCAAGCTTTTCATTTTTAATTAATTTGTTGAATTTCAGCCAATTTTCTGGTCTCCTGCATCCTTCATATTTAAATACACAATTTGAATAATTTTTTTTCTTTCCTAACCACTCTTTTATAAATTTTTTGACTCTTTCTTCTCCATTACATTTATAAATAACTTGCTTACCATTAATTTTATTAGACCCATTCCCTTTCCACATCTGCATTTATATCTAAATCAGCTAACCTTTGATTATTACTTACATTCTGTCCATTCTTTTTTCTGATAACACTGCCACTTAAATCCCACCCCCTTTTATAAGTTTCCCAAACTACATTCTTTATAAATCCATTTCCATAAAACTTCACTTCCTTTTTTTCTAGGTGCAATCCAACTTTACTTTATAACTCCTTTCCAATAAAAAAACCCACACATCCAAAATCATGATATCATTTTTCTCAAACATTTTTTTCAATCTCTCATTTATAGAACATGCCCTATCTAACATATATCTCTAGTCAAATCTTGATAATAATCCAAATATTCTTACTCTTCCTTTAATCTTACTCAAATTCCTAATCAATTCTATCTACTCATTCATTACTCTCTCTGATGGTTCTGACAAATTATTATTCCTTGCCATAACATACACATCTCCACTCACTTGCTTCTTTACTATATTTGTAATATCGTAATTTTAGCTTCAGGCAAACATACTCTTACATACCTCTTTTATTTTTCCTTGCAATTATATCTCCACATGCTCTAGTTAATGAATATCCTATCAATACTGTCTCATAGTCTACTTTCTCTTCTTTACCCAAAACATTCTATACCACCTTCTGGACTTCTTTATCTACTTCTTCCTTATTATTGCTACTCAGCAATTCCTTCATCTGCTCACACTTTATCTCTAACAATTTTAATTTTGCTTTCACACCCTTTATCTCTTCCTCTATCTTAAATATTGTTTGGCTAACCATCTCCATTTTACTACTAATTGTCCACCTATATCTCATGTCACTCCACTACAACCATACTCTATCCTAACTCCCTCAATTAAATTTTGTTCCATTTCAGCTGACTTTTTCCTTAACCATCTACACTTAGAAACCACTTTTTCACATCTTTTCTCACATTCACATACTGTCTACATAACCATAATACTGTTACATCCTTCCTAGTCTTATTTAAACATTTCAAATGAAAACCTTTATCACATACAATACACTCTACCACAACATGCCTAATTTCTTTCTGACCATTATATATGCATTGTGGAATGCAAATGAAAATTCATATTCCTTATTTTCCAAGTCATCTACTTTATATTTGACTTTATACTTCCTATCCTTTTCTTCAAACCCCTTTTTACAGAAGGATACAAACTTTACACTCTTTCAATATTGATCGATTGATAACCATGAGTTTTCTGACAGTAGGCCTTCAAAACATTATCTTTTTTTCCTGAAATAAATCACTCTCTTTCTTAAATTAATAATAAAAAAAAATTTTAGTAGCTAATTTACTAAAAAAATCAACTAATCATACATACAACTTAGTTATAAAATATCCTTACATTAACACACATTCAACAACATATTTTTTTTTTAACTTCTATATTTAAAATGGTGAACAAACACGTTAACAATTACCGACCTTTTCAAATTCAATTATAAATATTTCTCATGATCACTTCTTTTCTCTCACTTTCATACAACAAATAAACAATCTTTATATTGATGATCTCAGATAATTAATCACATAGAAAAATAACAATTTCAACTTATTTTTTTGCACAGACTAAAAATGTCATGTTAAGATATTTCAACAATATCCTCTGTGAACAAATACAAATTTTGAACTTCAAACAACTAAATTCAAAAGAATACCCTTTTAAATTTATTGCTGAATACTATGCTATATATTGAATTTCAGATAATTCAAACAAAGAGCATGAAATCAAATTAATAATGATCTAAACCATCATGATTAACTTATATATACAAAGAAAGTCTAGAACATTAGTCATTTTAGAACTTCACTTATGCATTGATAATTTCATCTCATCATCAAACATTATCAATCCACAGCAGGATGAAGGTCTCTCCAAGTTCAATTCATCTTATTCTATCTTTATCTTTTCTTCTCCACATCACCCCTGCACACTTTCTGATTTCATCCATCCATCTCACATGTGGTCCCCAACTCCACTTCAGTTTTTTAATTTTTTCAATGATGTCAGTAACACCTGTTAGTTCTTTTCCCATATATATTGCATATTTGATCTGTTCTTGTTACTCGTAACATGCATATCTCCATACTTCTTAGAGTGGTCTGAAGTCTCTATATTGATCTTCCATTAAGTGTCCAAGTCTAGGATCCACAAGTAAGAACTGGTGAAATACATTTATTAAAAACCTTCCTTTTTAAATACATAGGCATATTTACTTTTAGTATTAAATTATTTATACCAAAAACACCCCAACAAAGTTTAATTCTATGATTATTTGTATCCATTATGTTTTCATCTGTAGTAATAATATGACCAAAGTATTTGTAGTTGTTAACTTCTTCTAACTCATCATAATATATCTTTATTTTTTATCTTTTGAAAAAATCCATTGAACATTACTTTTTAATATTTATCTTTAGTCCTACTTTTTTACTTTCACCATTAAAATCTTACAACATTCCTAGAAGCTCTAAAGCTTTATTTGAAAAAAAAAAACAACTACATCACCTGCAAAATCTAAATGAATTAAATAATCTCCACTTACTTTTTCTCCTTGACTTTTCCATTTTACTTCTTGCAGGACTGCTGTAAAAGTTTTGGAGATATGAAGTATCCTGTCTTAAACCATTCTCAATGTTATCCTTCTTACTATCATTACGTAATCTAGTTGTTGCTGTTGCATTTTTATAAATATTCTTCAGATTATGACAATATTATGAGTCTATATCTGATTATTGAATGCTTTCTTCATAGATTTAATTGCATGTCTCACATCTTCATTTAAAATTCTTGGCAATTAAGAAGATATAATAGATATAGGAGGTACTTGTTCCTTATTACTATATAATTCTTGATAGAATTATTCTACCCATTTCCTACTGTCATTGCTTTTTTTAGTAATAGTTCCATCTTTTTTTCTTCTTGCAGATATAAGTTTCCTACCAATACCAAAATGTTGTTTTACATTCTTGAGATCTTTATTCTCTTCTACAGCCTTCCTTGTTAGGTTACAATAACTTTCTTATATCATTACCAATTATTTTTCGTACCATTATACTAAGTTTGAGATATTCAATCCTTTTTAATGCATCATTTTTATATATCTTATATTTCTTATTTTTTCATTAATTCTTTAGTCTCAGTAAAAATATTATTGGTCAATTGCTACTTTGTTTTACCAGATATATTTTTTTGCGGTTTTTAAAAGTGTATCAGTTATTTTCTAATTAATTTCATTCAAATCTGAATCATGTTCAAGATCTAGTAATACTTGAAACTGATTTGTAATTTCTAATTTAAATTCATTACAATGTTTTTGATGATTAGGAAAATCAACTATAAATATTGTTTTTTTTAATAATTTTGGTCTCTCTAGTTTTGCATTAACACATATCTTACATCTTGCTAATTGATGAGCATTTCTTGTGTTGAATTTATTAAGACCAGCACAATCTTGAAATATGTATTTTCTGTTAGTCAAAATAATCTAAATAATTTCATTTGGATGCTTCCATGTCCATTTGCTTTAACATTTTTTTCAAAAAAAAATTCATAATATAAAGTTTTTCTTTTTTTGAAAACTCTACAAATCCATGTCCTCTTTCATTTCCATTACCACAACCAAATTTATCTACAGCACTTTCATTTTTCATTTGTTTACCAATTCTAGCATTAATGTCTCCCATAACAATTTTAAAATGTTGTTTATTCTAATCAGATGCCTTTAGTACATCCATATAAAAACTTCTACTACTTCATCACTGTGAGAACTTGTTAGGGCATAAACCTGACTTATCTGCATTTGGTATCTGCTATTAAAATGAATAACTAATTTTGTCACTCTATCCGATACCCCATCATACTGCACAATGTCATTTCGATTTTTATTAATAGTGTATCCTAATCCACTTGTACTACCGATATATGTGTATTTGTAGAAGAATACATGTCCACTTTTCAAATCAATTGTTTCTTGACCTTTTCTTCTATCTTCACAATGTCCAATAATGCTACATTTAATATAAGACAGCTCTTCCAATTCTTGCAATATTCCTTCACTTGAAAGTGATCTGCAGTTGTATGTACCTAAATAAAAAATCATCAAATGACAGCATGGATCCACAATCAAATGATTGTTAGCACCCTTTGCCTTTAGCCACCACCCACTGTCTTGATTGGTGATTTTACAGCCTCCTGGTAATAAGGGTCATGAATTATTTTTGTCTGTTATGATCATATATATCTGTTAGAATTTTTTTTATATTCAAATATACATTTATTCTGCCTTATCAGACAACTGAGAAGAAAGACTATGGGCATTTCTTGATCTTAAACTCAGAGGTCAAAAGCCAATAAACTCATCATGCTGGCTAACGCATGTTGGTGAGTAACCCATTAATATTCATATACTATATGAATAATCACCTAGTAAAAGCAGCTGCAATGCTAATAATTTTAGGAGTTGATATTAGGAATTTGCCTTGCTTAGTTCCTTAAAGAATTTCAATAGGAATCAAAGTTTTATTTCAGTGAATTGCAAACTTCTTTCTGAGTCCAAATATTATTACTATTAAATAAAATTATTTTTTGACAAATTTATCAATGTAGTCAATACTCAAATAAACTTTATAAAATTAACCTTTTTGAAACAAAGCTACACCCTGAGAATTATTTAATATTTTATTTCTATAATAATAATTTCTTAAAGCAGCTACTTTATGAAATATAGATTGATAGCTATCAGGTTTAAGTAGAGACCTCAACTATTGGCTCTTAACATAATGACTGCATACTGAACTTTTTTTTTCCATTTCTAATTACCAATAAATCTAAAAATTTTAATTCAACAAAATCAAACCTCCTTCTTCTACAACAAATTTTATAGAAGTATCAAAACAATTAAACTCATTTACCAACTCTTTCAATTTATCATTGCCAATCACAAACAAACAATAATCCTCATTTTTAACAAATATATTTAAATATAAACAATGTTTCTGAATACTCATTTCCTCTTCCAAATAAGTAATATAATCTGAACAAATTAAAGAAGTAATAATATAACCTATTATCCACATTTCTTAATCTTATAAAAAATACCATTGTAAGTAAAATAAAGAAAACTTCCAGTAATAAAAGCAAATCTTTAATAACTTGAATCTTATTCTTTGACAAGATCCATGTTTATCCAATACAGACATAAGAACATCAATACTACTTAATTTATTATAAGATTAATATATTCAATATACAAACTACCAAGTATCAGTTACTTTCCATTTTAAAGTTATTAAGCTTATCAAAATCTTCAAAAGAAGAAGTAATTCTGTAATAATCAAAATTGATGAACTGTTTTTAAATAATATTCAAGAATCTAGAAATACCCTACACAATGCTACTGGTAAAGTCAAAAATAAATCTTAATGGAAAACCATCTTTGTGAGTGTTAATATTCATAAACATCTTAACTGATATGAAGTCATTAATATAGTATTTTAAATAACTTACTATATAAAATAATTTTAAATTTACCATTTTTTTCATAATATCTAATAACCTTTTAATCACATTACCAGGAACATTTTCTCAAACCTATACTTACAAATAGTTGATTATTTATCTATTTTCTCTATAAAGTCATTTCCTTTCATAATGACAAACCAGACAGCTTTCTCTTCACAAAAATGAGCACATTATTAGAAATTAATCTATCCTTAAGATGTCTAACCTCAGCCAGTATTTTTCTTTTCTTTTTAAAGTTGTAAATTTATTGTTAACCCTGATGAGGTTTGATATATAAGGATAGGTTAATTGCTAACAATGTGATCATTTATTGTGAAGACAAAGCTGGTTAGTTTGTCATTATGAAATGAAATGAATGAGTTTAGAGAAAAATAGATAAATAAATAAATAATGGTAAATATATAATTTTAGACAAAGATCTTGGTAATGTGCTTAAAAGAAGATAGATAGATAGATATTAAAAAAATAGCAAATTTAAAATATTTAAATAGATTTTTTTTTAAATGTTATTCTAATGACTTCATATCATCTAAGATGTTTACGAGTATTAAATGTCACAAAGATGATCTACCTTTAAGATTTATTTTTGACTTTACAGGTATTTTTGTGGAGGGTGCTTCTAGATTCTTGAATAATTTTTTAAAACAATTTGTTGATTTTGATCATTACACAATTTTTTTCTTCTTCTGAGAGTTTGATAAGATTAATAATTTAAAATGGAAAGTAATTGGACATTTTGTAGTTTGAATATTGAAAATATATATCAATCTATTAATAGATTAGGCAGTATTGATGTTCTTATGTCTGAGTTGATTACACATAGATTTTTGTCAAATAATAAGATTGAAGATATTAATGATTTGCTTTTATTATTGGAAGATTCTGTATATTTTACTTATAATGGTAATTTTTATAAGATTAAGCAAGGATCAATAATAGGTAAAATTATTTCTCTTTAATTTGTTCAATTTATATTTAGTATTTAAAACAGGAAATTATTATTAAGAAACATTGTTTATATTTAAAAATATTTGTTAGAAATGAGGGTTATTGTTTGTTTGTTGTTGAGAATGATAAATTGAAAGTATTGGTAAATAAGTTTAATTGTTTTGATCTTTCTATAAAATATGTTGTAGAAGAAGGGGGTTATATTTTGTTAAATTAAAACTTTTAGATTTATTGGTAATTAGAAATTTAACAAATAATTGTTTAGTATGTAGTCATTATGTTAAAAGAAAAAAGTTAAAGTCTATAATTAAACATGATACCTATCAATCTATATCTCATAAAGTAGCTACAACATTATTGTTATAGAAATAAGAGATTAAATAATTCTAATGGGGTAGGTTTGTTTCATAAAAGTCAGTTTGATAAAAATTATTAGAGTGATGGCTACTCTGATAAATTTTTAAAAAAATATTTTATTTAATAGTAATAGTATTTGTAATAATGTAAAGGATAAAGAAAAATATGATTTTATATTTTTACCATTTAAATAGTTTTCTTATAGAATTGTATGTAAAAATGCTAATTTGTTTGGAAATAAGAAAATTGCTTGGAAAAGAGATATTATTTTGAATAATTTATTAAACAATACAAAACAGGCAAAACTCACTATATGTATTGTCACACACAGCAAACTAAAGTAATCAATGGATGCCAGAAGGCCTGTGCATAAAATCCCCATATAGTGCCTACTCATCCAATATCCCTTGACTAGTTTCTGGCTTGTGGCCTTCGTCAATGAGGAGCCTTGTATCTGAGAGCACTAGACCTAGATCTTAGATCCAAAGCTCTTCACTGACGAATGCCACAAGCCAGAAACTAGTCTGGGGAGATTATATGAGTAGGCACTAGATGGGGATTTTATGCACAAGCCTTATGACATCCATTAATTACTGTAGCTTGCTGTGTGTGGCAATATGTATAGTGAGTTTTGCCTGTTTTTAATAACAGTTATAAGCAAGCATAAGAAGTGGTGATCATGTGATGTTTATTGGTTTAAACAATACAAAAGAAAGTTTTGATAGAAAGACTATTCCTGAATGAGTGTATAATATTAATTATTTTTGGGAAGACGGTATATACAGCTCAGAATAGTTTGATTTTAAATGAAAGAATAAAGAAACATAAAAGTAGGATTAGAAATAAATATCTTAGTTCTGCTTTGTATATCCATGAAAAAGATACAGTTCACACTTTTAATTTTCATGAGGCTAATGTTATTTTCTTTGAGATAAATGAAATAAAAAGATAAATTAAAGAATTTTTATTAATAAAAATTTGTTTATGAAGCAATTAAGTTATTTAAAGTTTATTTTGGTATAAAGAGTGTATGGGGTGTAAGTGGATTGTGGGTAATATTTAGTTTAAATATGATGTTATTTTGTAGTACTTTATACTTGAAAACTTTGCTTGTAGTAATTAAACCATTGGTTGTGTTTTAGAATTTATTTTTGGTTAGTCTGGTTGAGTTGCGAATTTGGTGTAATTTTGATTATTTTATTGATTAGTTTAGCTTTTTGCTTATATATATATATATATATATATATATATATATATATATATATATATATATATATATATATATATATATATATATATATATATATATACATATCATATATATATATATATATCAAAATACAGTACAATTTATATAAATTATATTCTTTTAGAAGTACTTTCGACTATACACTTTGTAGTCTTTATCAACTATATAACGTTGAATAATCAAAACGAGACAACCTTTAACAATACCCATAGTTCAATTCAGATTTCCCACAATTCTGTTATCTTAACATTTGACAATTTCTTGAAATCAACATAGCCTCTTTTATTTTACGTTTATTATGACAATGTTCAATTTGAATAATTTTCATATTTTTATAATCAAATTTAAATCCATATTGACAAGATTTATTATGATCAAATATAACAGATGATGAAGGTTTATTTACATCTGTTCCATATTGATTCTCTTTTTGAATTCTATTATATAAAAGCATATGTTCTTTTATTCTCTTCTCAAATGTACACTTAGATTCACCAATGTATTGTACGCCGCATCCACATATCAATCTATATATAATAGAATTTTGATTAAACTTTGAATTTTGAATTTTAGAATTATTAAGCAATCTATTTATGTTATTTGTAGAGAAAAAAACAATATGACACAAACCATTATAAATTTTCCTAATAAATTTGACCTGCTCATCTGATATAATGGCATTGAAATCCATTTCATTTTGATATTTTTATTTTTAATTTTATTATAGTGTTGATTTCTTTTAAATCCTTTAATAATATTAGCAATAGCATTTTTATAATAGCCAATTTTTAACAAGTCATTAACAAATAAATGTACATTTTTAATTTTATCACTAGAATATTTGCATAATTTTTCATTTCGAAATAAGAATGATTTCAATCCAGACAGCTTATGACACATAGGTACATGTGATTCATATGGAATAAAACCTCTAGTTTCAATTGGTTTAATTAACATAAGATAATCCAAACTGTAATCATTAAGAGTAACTTGAATATCCAAGAATTTTATGGAATTGTATTTCTCTTTAGTTATAACCCATTTTATATCCTTAATCTCATTTAATTCATTAAATAAATTGATTATTAATTCTTGTTTTCCACAAATAAAAACATCATTCACATATCTATGATATACTTTAATTTCTTGATATTTCAATTGTTTTAAAATTTTACTTTCATATGTTGATATAACAAAATTACAAATTTGAGCAACAGCAGGAAGACCCATTGGCCAACCAAAATTCATTTTATAATATTCATTATTAAAATAACATAAATATTTTTATCAATAAACTGCAATACTTTTATAATAAAATTTATAATATCAGACTTTACATTTTTTGAAACAAGAGCATTATAAATAATATTAATTGACTCTATTCTATCTATTGATCCATACATTTCATTTATATCAAAAGTACAAATTGTGTCATGTAAATCTATATTTATATTCTTAATTTTATCTACAAAATCAAACGATGATGAAATAGTATATTCTCCAAAACCTAAAATATCTTGAAGTAATAATTCAATATATCTACATGGTTGATAATAATATGCACCACCAAAATCAACCATCAATCTCAATGGATAATTTTCTTTATGTAGCTTTATATTCGAAAATATCCTAGGGCAAATAGCAGATGATGGATATAAGTTATAATATGTATGACTATCAATAGCTTTATTCTTAGCTTTTTTTTAAAATTTTATTTATAAATTTCATGCGAGATGTATCAATATTTATTATTTCACTATTTTGAAATTTAAGCTTTTTCATTTGATCCATAACTTTTATCATTATATTTCGCTCTTGTAAACAAACACATACAAAGCCCCTTGTCCTCCTTTAAACACACTAAGTCATTATTTAATAGGAAACTTTTAAATTTATTAATTTGACTTAACCATTTATCATTCCTATTATATTTAAAGTTTTTATTTTTAACTTCTTTAACAATGTTATTACAAATATGCGCATCACACTTAATCACACTAAATGAATGTTCTATTGCAGAATTCAATCAATTCAATTCAATTTAAAAAAAAATGTTGATAAATTTAACAAGAAAATTGAATATTTGTTTCATAAAAATTTTCCGGATAAAATGAATGATCAAAATTATGTGAACTTGTCTAGTATAAATTTGGATTTCAGTCAAAAATATATTTTAGATTTGGATCGAAATATGTTGGTGGTAAATGGAAAGATTGTAATCTTGAATTGAATTCTGCAATAGAACATTCATTTAGTGTGATTAAGTGTGATGCGAATATTTGTAATAACATTGTTAAAGAAGTTAAAAATAAAAACTTTAAATATAATAGGAATGATAAATGGTTAAGTCAAATTAATAAATTTAAAAGTTTCCTATTAAATAATGACTTAGTGTGTTTAAAGGAGGACAAGGGCCTTCGTATGTGTTTGTTTACAAGAGCGAAATATAATAAAAAAAGTTATGGATCAAATGAAAAAGCTTAAATTTCAAAATAGTGAAATAATAAATATTGATAAATCTCGCATGAAATTTATAAATGAAATTTTAAAAAAAGCTAAGAATAAAGCTATTGATAGTCATACATATTATAACTTATATTCATCGACTGTTATTTGCCCTAGGATATTTTCGAATATAAAGCTACATAAAGAAAATTATCCATTGAGATTGATGGTTGATTTTGGTGGTGCATATTATTATCAAACATGTAGATATATTGAATTATTACTTCAAGATATTTTAGGTTTTGGAGAATATACTATTTCATCATCGTTTGATTTTGTAGATAAAATTAAGAATATAAATATAGATTTACATGACACAATTTGTACTTTTGATATAAATGAAATGTATGGATCAATAGATAGAATAGAGTCAATTAATATTATTTATAATGCTCTTGTTTCAAAAAATATAAAGTCTGATATTATAAATTTTATTATAAAAGTATTGCAGTTTTTTGATAAAAATATTTATGTTAATTTTAATAATGAATATTATAAAATGAATTTTGTTTGGCCAATGGGTCTTCCTGCTGTTGCTCAAATTTGTAATTTTGTTATATCAACATATGAAAGTAAAATTTTAAAACAATTGAAATATCAAAAAATTAAAGTATATCATAGATATGTGGATGATGTTTTTATTTGTGGAAAACAAGAATTAATAATCAATTTATTTAATGAATTAAATGAGATTAAGAATATAAAATGGGTTATAACTAAAGAGAAATAAAATCCCATAAAATTCTTGGATATTCAAGTTACTCTTAATGATTACAGTTTGGATTATCTTATGTTAATTAAACCAATTGAAACTAGAGGTTTTATTCCATATGAATCACATGTACCTATGTGTCATAAGCTGTCTGGATTGAAATCATTCTTATTTCGAAATGAAAAATTATGAAAATATTCTAGTGATAAAATTAAAAATGTACATTTATTTGTTAATGACTTGTTAAAAATTGGCTATTATAAAAATGCTATTGCTAATATTATTAAAGGATTTAAAAGAAATCAACACTATAATAAAATTAAAAATAAAAATATCAAAATGAAATGGATTTCAATGCCATTTATATCAGATGAGCAGGTAAAATTTATTAGGAAAATTTATAATGGTTTGTGTCATATTGCTTTTTTATCTACAAATAACATAAATAGATTGCTTAATAATTCTAAAATTCAAAATTTAAAGTTTAATCAAAATTCTATTATATATAGATTGATATGTGGATGCGGCGTACAATACATTGGTGAATCTAAGTGTACATTTGAGAAGAGAATAAAAGAACATATGCTTTTATATAATAGAATTCAAAAAGAGAATCAATATGGAACAGATGTAAATAAACCTTCATCATCTGTTATATTTGATCATAATAAATCTTGTCAATATGGATTTAAATTTGATTATAAAAATATGAAAATTATTCAAATTGAACGTTGTCATAATAAACGTAAAATAAAAGAGGCTATGTTGATTTCAAAAAATCGTCAAATGTTAATGAATCGCCAGTCATCAAATGTTAAGATAACAGAATTGTGGGAAATCTTAATTGAACTATGGGTATTGTTAAAGGTTGTCTCATTTTGATTATTCAACGTTATATAGTTGATAAAGACTACAAAGTGTATAGTCGAAAGTACTTCTAAAAGAATATAATTTATATAAATTGTACTGTATTTTGATATATATATATTGATTTGTATATTACATATATTGTGAAACGAATACAGATATCAAACTTTATTTATTATATATATATATATATATATATATATATATATATATATATATATATATATATATATATATATATATAGGGCGAGGGTCTATCTCGCAGAGATATATATTGTGCCCTTTTCTATAGGTCAGTAATAGTTTATAACAATCAATTACTTAAAATTATAAATTTAAAATATGTTCTTTTAATATGGTAATTGTATTAAGTCAATTATATCTTTAAATTACAATTTGAAGCTAAAGAGAATACGCAGTATATAAAATCATTTAAAAATAGTTATGTAAAGCTTTAAAAATTGTTTCATATGGTTGTAAAAGCTGGCCATATTAAATAATACAGCTATAAATATTAGAAGTATATTTAATAAATTCGATTTTAATAGTTTAAAACTGATAATTTAGTAAATGCTATGTTTAAATTTATAATCATATTTAAATAGTCAAAATTAATATAGTATATTTTAAAATAAACTTTGTGATGGTGAAAATTATATCTATTTCTATATTTTCTAAATTGTTCTTCCAAATTTTTTATAATTATTTTATATAATATAATAAGTGTGTAAATTTTATAAATCTGGATAGAGAAATAGATTAAAAATCGTCTGTCAAAGTTATTAATCATGTGACTTTTTAATGTATACTCTCACACACATGCTTGTTTGAAATAATAACAAAGTTTAAAATATTTTAAAAGTTATATTATAGAATTGGATAGAATTTTTGCCTATCATAAATGTAAATAGTATTAAACATTAAGTTAACTATCGTATATCATGTTTAAATAATGTAATAAAGACGAATACATTCATAATATAAAAATTAAATATTTTATTTAAATAAAAATAGATAAATTGAATATTAAGAAACGGAATAAGTTATTAAAATTGCTTTAAAAGTTATTTTAAATGTTTAAATGGTTTTAATAAAATAATAATTTATTTAAAAGTAATATTTTAAATAATATTTTAAGTTCATTATGTCACAATTTCTAATTTTGAAATTCAATTCTACTATAAACTAAAAATATGTAAATTTGTTCTCAAGCTAAAGTAAGAATTAACCAATAGGAATAGGTATTCTTACAGACTATAAATATGATTTGCACGGGGTTATCAGGGGAGATTAATAATGTATTGAAACTGGAGAAAGTCAATTTTTTTTGGTACTTGCTTATCGTTTATTTTGCAAAAACTAATTGATAATTTTAAAGTGTTTTGCAAAAGAAAGTTTTAGAAAAATATTATATATTTAGAAACTTTGTGGAGGAAATTTGATTATATTCCTAAATAATTTATTGTGATTTTTTTGCATAATAACTACTGAGTTCAAAGCTAAGAACTTAATATATTATTTATAATTTAAAATATTACTAAGATTACATTTTTTCTTTTGGAAAAGTTTTAGTAACTTGCTTCCTCCACATACCTCCCATTTATTAAGTGAAGATGATCTTGGGTGGATGCTATATTTGATGGTACAGTTGCAATTTGGCACCGGAATGTCACTATATATATATATATATATATATATATATATATATATAGTGACATATATAGAAAGTCACTATATATATATATATATATATATATATTGTGACTTTCTGAATGGGCACAAGGAATTGAGATACTTTGTATCTGTAGTGAATAGTTGTATTCTATTTAAAAAAATGAAATAGCCTTAGAATTTTAAATATTTTACTGAAGTTTGATTACAGTCTTAGATATTGATTGTTTATGCATTTTATTAACCACTTTATAAGTATTTATTGTTATTATTATAATAAATGAAGTATTTAATGCAAGAAAGAGGGGTTGTTTATTATAGGAATTGGTATATTTTGGCAGGAAAATGCAAAGTTATTTTATGTTAGTGTTTAGTATTGATTTGAATGGTTTCCTAATCCCTTGTTCATTGATACTTATCCCTTTATCCACATTAACAACCATCTCAATTATATTTGGTCAAGATAATTTAGTATTTATAGTACATTGTATGTGCATAAATGTATATATGTATCATGTTTCATTTCATTTTCATTTTTTAATAACATTAAACAATAGTATACTTACAATAAAGAAATTTAAAGTACAGAAATTATCTTTAATAATTTAACATATATATATATATATATATATATATATATATATATAATATATATATATATATATATATATATATATATATATTCCAATGATTAATGGATATTTGGATATGTGAATTATTTTATAAATTAAATAAATTATTCATCATTTTGTTTAACAGTTAATTAATATTCATTTCTTTCCAGTTTGTAAAAGTTATTTTTTTTATTAATATTATTTTTTGTCTTGATTTAATTGTAAAAATCAGAATGATTTTTTTTAAAGAAAAGATTTCTTGCATATGTAATTAGCTTAAGTGCAAAAAGGTGGGAGTTGACCCTTTTGAAGGGAAATGACCTTTTTTGATGGGGGGGAAGGAGATATCTATTTAACAGAGTTGAGATTTAAAATTGCTCATTATTGTTATAAGTACAGCCAGTAAAATTGCTCTTCCCTGCTGTAACAAATATTTTTTTTTCTTGAAGTCAAATTAATTTTTAAAAAAAAGCTTTGGAATAAACTTCTGGAAAAGTTATTAGAAATTCACTACGGAAAGGTCTTCAATTGGAATGCAGGGCTAAAAAAATTTAAGAAGGTACATCGGTTTTTTATTTCTCTCCTTAATTTTAAACGTTAAAATTAACCATCTTATCCTTATTAATATTTTTGAAAAAATATCGATAATGTTAAGCTTGCAGTACTTCATTTAATTATCATTATGAATAAAAATAAAATGCATGAACTTTATAATTATCTACGTGTGTTGTATAATATCTCTTGGAATTATGTGAAGAACAGTTTTGCAGAATTTATTTTAATTTTTCACTATATTTTATATCTTACTTTTATAAAAGTTAAATATAAAATTTAAAGGATATGTGTATTTTAATGTATCACGCCATTCTTAAATTCATTATGGAAAAATGACAGTATTTATTTATTTGGTATTTCTAAGAATAATATGTATTTTTAATAAAAGAAATAAATGTGAATTACTCAAATAATCAAAGGATGCTAATTTTTAGATATGTGCTTAAATCGAATGGAAGGATGTGAATGCGGTTGTGTTTCTGTTTTCTTCGATAAAGATGCACTATAATAATAAAGTATTATTAATTGTGGAATTACTAATGAATCATGATATATTATTTGACAATATTTAAAAATAAACTATGCATATACTAGATTAAAAATGTCAAATGCTATTTAAGAAAATTTTAAGAACAATTGCTTACTTAATTTAAAACTACTATGGAGTGAATGAAATAATTCCTGTTCAACTGTAGCTAAAAATGGCTTATATTTCAATCATAATAAAAAGAGAAATTGATTACTTATATGTGATTTAGTAAGCTCAAATAGCTATGCTAAGAACATTGGAGGTGCTGAATCATACTTAATTTATGTTATTCTACAGAAATTCATTTTATGTTCGAATTTAGTTTGGAATCCATCCCCATATTGTTTCATAAACCCGGAGTAGAACTTTGCAAGTGAACTTTCTATTTTAAATCATAGAACAAATGACTTTTGTTTCTTTATCTTTCCTTTATTACTTGTCATCATTAATATATATGACAGACATATAGTATATTTAAAATTATGTTTTATTTATCGTTTTGGGCTATTATGATATCCTAGATCATCTCGGAATGCGTATTCATGAGTAGTGGATACGTTGGTAAAAATTTATTTTATACAAATATGTCTTATTTTCCTTTTACGAAGGTAAAGGAAAGAAATATATATATATATATTTTATTATATTATTAGAGAGAGGTTTACATTTGTTTTGTATATTTTATTATTTCAAAAGTGAGAATTTTGGCTTTAAAATCAACGAACGTATAATTGAAATAGTTTGCTAGAGATGATAAAGAAACTCATTCATAATAATTATAACTATTAAATTTTAAAAGTAACTTAAAGTCTATTCTGAATTAAAGGTTATACCTTAATGTATTATTTAATTACCAGGTCGCTTGCATAGTATATAACTTAGAATTAATTTTTTTTTGGTATATTCTTGTTCGCGTGTGTGTGTCTGTTTGCACAATTATAACACTTGTTTGATAAAGTTCCGTTTGTAAATATTTTATGTATAAATTTCGGATGTTGTCGTATTATAAAGAACTGAACGGATTAGTAGGTTATCTGTATGTATTTATCTGCCAGCCTGTATATATAATGTTCAATATGTAGAAGAGCTTTGGGAATGGAAAGTAATCTGGATGTGTTCTATATTTGTGGGGATGAGAGATTTTGTCTATTTAGTATATTTCAATAACTTTCCATGAGTAGAGCTTAGTTTATATTATATGCATATGATGAAATGATAGTTTTGAATCTAAATGATGTTTTCTTATATTCCTGGTGATGAGGAAAAAGTCCCCACCAATAGTGTATTTCGGAATCAGATGTATTATTGTAGAAGTATTAAGTAAAGAATTTATTTGCTCCTCATGTGAATTCCCCTTGGAACGTGTGGTTTATATAATCGTGAAAATATAGCTCTGTGTTATTAATACGTGGCCAGATAGATAGCTGAAATTAAATTCTTGATGTAATACTAGTGTCTTATTTTATTTATTGGTTTATAACATTGTCCAAAATGAAGTAATTGTTTAATTTTTTTTTTTTTGATGAATGGAGGATGTGTAGAAAAGATTGTTTTCTATTATTGTTGCTTAGACGCACACACACGCGTAATAAGAACAATATCGCGAATATAAATGTATAGAGTTACATTCATTTAAATAAAGGTATAGAGTTATTGAAATTAAAACGGGAAATAGATATTTTAAAACACAATATATTTATTTAATATAGAGTTATAAATCATCAAATCATCAGAATGAATATGATCTTATTTCTATGCATGAAAGGCATATGTAATTTTAAAAAAATGATTATTTCATTAGTTAGAAAAAGTTGCTTCGTTGATGGCCAAATATGTTAGTTTGATTTATTTTATTAATCAATAGAAAATCCTCTCATAAGTATTTATTGTGCCAACAATGTAATATATTATGTAGTTAATGATATGTTTGAATGAAATGCTTAAGTAAAGTAGGTATGCAAATTTAGAAGATCAAGTTTTGTTGTTAATTTCGGCTTTCAAAAGGGTATAAATAATGTAATATCATGGGGATAATCCCAAACTGATGTTCAAGGTTTGTTTAAGAATTTTAAATCATTAAGACAAGCAGTCTTATTGTAAATAATTACTTAAATTAAATTTTCAATATAATAAATGATTTGTTTATTTACTAAAAAAACTGTGTCTTGAGTTATTCTTGTATACATCTGGGTACTAATTTCCACATCTCCACATTTCATAGATCTATTATAAATAGATATATTATTTTATAGTTATAATATCAAATTTTCTGGTGTCTGAAAATCTTGTTTTCTTGATCCAAACATTATAAAGATCAGTTGCCACTTGATAAACGTATAAGGAAGGTTGGCAAATTAGTATATTTGTTAGATGATGATGTGAGATTAAAATGCCCTATTTCTGTCATTATCTTATTGCTAAACACAGTACAATATTTAGTCAATTTATTTTATTACATTTTATCATACTTTAGAATTACAACTTATGGGTCAATGTATTTTATTTAATTCAACTGTGTTTTTGAAGTTCACTGAGATCGTATTGTTTATTCCTTGATTGGCATTAAGGTAGTTGTTTAGATTATGATATTCCAAGTCATAGAATTGTTTAGTAATATAATTATAGTAAGGTGATATATGTTATACTTGGATGAGGAAATAAATTAAGTTTAAAAAAATATAAAATAGACTGTACAAATAAACATTGTGTTTCTTTATCATGCAATTAATCAACAAAAGGATTTACATTATATTTAATGCTTTATCATGTTTCTTCTTTCATTTATTTATAATCATATATCTTGTGAACTTCCTATAGCCTCCCACTGAGCTGAGCTGAATGTAGACTTAGGTAAAGAGTCTCAGTAATAATTCTGTATTAGATATGTTGTCATATTGTTTTATTCATTAATAGAACTGGCGCCCTGGGCTGTTATTCATATCATGTATATGAATGGTTGGGAGTGTAGGTTGTAATATATATATATATATATATATATATATATATATATATATCAATGTTGTATATGTAATTGGATAATACCTTCACCTAATTTTACACTGTGTATACTCTATAAGAAGTCCATAATCGTTTAATATAAGTTTATAATAGTCATAAATATTAAAATTTTACAAATTTTTTGAACATCAACACTGACGCTTGTCAAACAAAGACTTATTTAATGTTGTAAAGCCAAACACACACACACACACAAAACAAAATTTTATGTAGTTTATGAGTTTTATTCATACTGTCAGCTAAAATATAGCATATATATTGTCTGAGAGTTTAGTATGCTGTTATTTTACTTGTAATTTTATATTGCACTATTTCTATCTATTTTTTTCTCTTTCCTACCGATTGTTTATTTATTAATCCATTTTTGCATTCATCCATCTAATTATCTATTTTTCTACCTATCTTTAAAATCTATCAGTTAGTATATCTATCTTTTTATGTGTATATACCCTTATGATTACTTCTCTCTCGGAGTGTCTCTCTTTCTCCCTCTCTCTCTCTCTCTCTCTCTCTCTCTATATATATATATATATATATATATATATATATATATATATATATATAAAGTTTGATATCTGTATTCGTTTCACAATATATGTAATATACAAATCACTATATATATATATATATCAAAATACAGTACAATTTATATAAATTATATTCTTTTAGAAGTACTTTCGACTATACACTTTGTAGTCTTTATCAACTATATAACATTGAATAATCAAAACGAGACAACCCTTAACAATACTCATAGTTCAATTCAGATTTCCCACAATTCTGTTATCTTAACATTTGATGACTGGCGATTCATTAACATTTGTCGATTTCTTGAAATCAACATAGCCTCTTTTATTTTACGTTTATTATGACAACGTTCAATTTGAATAATTTTCATATTTTTATAATCAAATTTAAATCCATATTGACAAGATTTATTATGATCAAATATAACAGATGATGAAGGTTTATTTACATCTGTTCCATATGATTCTCTTTTTGAATTCTATTATATAAAAACATATGTTATTTTATTCTCTTCTCAAATGTACACTTAGACTCACCAATGTATTGTACGCCGCATCCACATATCAATCTATATATAATAGAATTTTGATTAAACTTTGAATTTTGAATTTTAGAATTATTAAGCAATATATTTATGTTATTTGTAGAGAAAAAAGCAATATGACACAAACCATTATAAATTTTCCTAATAAACTTGACTTGCTCATCTGATACAAATGGCATTGAAATCCATTTCATTTTGATATTTTTATTTTTAATTTTATTATAGTGTTGATTTCTTTTAAATCCTTTAATAATATTAGCAATTGCATTTTTATAATAACCAATTTTCAACAAGTCACTAACAAATAAATGTACATTTTTAATTTTATCACTAGAATATTTGCATAATTTTTCATTTCGAAATAAGAATGATTTCAATCCAGACAGCTTATGACACATAGGTACATGTGATTCATATAGAATAAAACCTCTAGTTTCAATTGGTTTAATTAACATAAGATAATCCAAACTGTAATCATTAAGAGTAACTTGAATTATCTTATGTTAATTAAACAAATTGAAACTAGAGGTTTTATTCCATATGAATCACATGTACCTATGTGTCATAAGCTGTCTGGATTGAAATCATTCTTATTTCGAAATGAAAAATTATGCAAATATTCTAGTGATAAAATTAAAAATGTACATTTATTTGTTAATGAATGAAATGTATGGATCAATAGATAGAATAGAGTCAATTAATATTATTTATAATGCTCTTGTTTCAAAAAATGTAAAGTCTGATATTATAAATTTTATTATAAAAGTATTGCAGTTTTTTGATAAAAATATTTATGTTAATTTTAATAATGAATATTATAAAATGAATTTTGGTTGGCCAATGGGTCTTCCTGCTGATGCTCAAATTTGTAATTTTGTTATATCAACATATGAATGTAAAATTTTAAAACAATTGAAATATAAAGAAATTAAAATATATCATAGATATGTGGATGATGTTTTTATTTGTGGAAAACAAGAATTAATAATCAATTTATTTAATGAATTAAATGAGATTAAGGATATAAAATGGGTTATAACTAAAGAGAAATACAATTCCATAAAATTCTTGGATATTCAAGTTACTCTTAATGATTACAGTTTAGATTATCTTATGTTAATTAAACCAATTGAAACTAGAGGTTTTATTCCATATGAATCACATGTACCTATGTGTCATAAGCTGTCTGGATTGAAATCATTCTTTTTCGAAATGAAAAATTATGCAAATATTCTAGTGATAAAATTAAAAATGTACATTTATTTGTTAATGACTTGTTGAAAATTGGTTATTATAAAAATGAAATTGCTAATATTATTAAAGGATTTAAAAGAAATCAACACTATAATAAAATTAAAAATAAAAATATCAAAATGAAATGGATTTCAATGCCATTTATATCAGATGAGCAGGTCAAGTTTATTAGGAAAATTTATAATGGTTTGTGTCATATTGCTTTTTTCTCTACAAATAACATAAATAGATTGCTTAATAATTCTAAAATTCAAAATTCAAAGTTTAATCAAAATTCTATTATATATAGATTGATATGTGGATGTGGCGTACAATACATTGGTGAATCTAAGTGTACATTTGAGAAGAGAATAAAAGAACATATGCTTTTATATAATAGAATTCAAAAAGAGAATCAATATGGAACAGATGTAAATAAATCTTCATCATCTGTTATATTTGATCATAATAAATCTTGTCAATATGGATTTAAATTTGATTATAAAAATATGAAAATTATTCAAATTGAATGTTGTCATAATAAACGTAAAATAAAAGAGGCTATGTTGATTTCAAGAAATCATCAATTGTTAATGAATCGCCAGTCATCAAATGTTAAGATAACAGAATTGTGGGAAATCTGAATTGAACTATGGGTATTGTTAAGGGTTATCTCGTTTTGATTATTCAATGTTATATAGTTGATAAAGACTACAAAGTTTATAGTCGAAAGTACTTCTAAAAGAATATAATTTATATAAATTGTACTGTATTTTGATATATATATATATATATATTGATTTGTATATTACTTACATATATATATATATATATATATATGTGTGTGTGTGTGATCACTAGATGAAGCTTTACCAATAGCTCCTAATAAACTTTTGTTTGCATAAATGCGCCTAGAGAGATAGAATTCAATATCTCTTTCATTGTCTCCACCTCCAGACCAGCTGGTTTCGAGCTAGTTGGCTCACAGCAGGGAAGGGTAGGAAGACTAGAAACTAGATCTAAATACTAACTCTAAAATCAGCATTTATCAAACACATTTCTATCAGTTTGAAAGCATGACATTTATCAGACATGTAATGTCTTCAAATCCAGCTTAACAAACAAGATGGCTATATGAGTCTGAAATCAGTTCAGTTTCACCATATAGTAAAGGCCTCTGCAATATATATCATAGCAAAAACCTTCAAGGGTGCATTTATGATAAAAAAACAAGTTATAAATTTTGTAAGTTGGTTTTAGCTTGAATTTTATGATCACTATATGGAGCTTTACCAGTAGCTCCTAACAAGCTTTTGTTTACATAAATGCCGAGAGAGATAGAATTCAATATCTCTTTTGTTTTATCCATCTCCAGACCAGCTGGTGTGAGCTAGGTGGCTCATGACAATAAAAGTATAGGGAGACTAGAAACTAGATCAAAATACTAACTCTAAAATCAGCTTTTATCAAACATGTTTCTATCAGTTTGAAAGCATGAAATTTATCAGACATGTAATGTCTTCAAATCCAGCTTAACAAACTAGATAGCTATATCGGTCTGGAATCAGTTTCAGCATATAGTAAAAGCATCTGCAATGTACCCTTGAAGGTTTTTGCAATGATATATTGAAGATGCTTTTACTATATAGTGAAACTGAACTGATTTCAGACCCATATAGCTATCAAGTTTGTTAAGCTGGATTTGAAGATATTATGTGTCTGATAAATTTCATGCTTTCAAACTGATAGAAACATATTTGATAAATGCTGATTTTAGAGTTAGTATTTAGATCTAGTTTCTAGTTTCCCTACCCTTCACTGATGTGAGCCAACTAGCTCAAAACCAGCTGGTCTGAAAGTGGAGACAATGAAAAAGATATTGAATTCTATCTCTCTTGGCATTTATGTAAACAAAAGCTTGTTAGGAGCTATTGGTAAAGCTCATCTAGTGAGCATAAAATGCAAGCTTAAGAGCAAGTTATAAAATTTATAACATGATTTTTGCAATGATATATATATATATATATATATATATATATATATATATATATATATATATATATATATATATATATATATATATATATATATATATATATATATATATATATATATATATATTTCAGAGGCTTTTACTATATGGTAAAACTGAACTGATATCAGACCCATATAGCTATCTAGTTTGTTACACTGTATTCGAAGACATTACATGTCTGATAAATTTCATGCTTTTAAACTGATAGAAATATGTTTGATAAATGCGGATTTTAAAGTTAGTATTTAGATCTAGTTTCTAGTCTCCCTACCCTTCACTGATGTGAGCCAACTAGCTCGAAACCAGCTGGTCTGGAGGTGGAGACAACGAAAGAGATATTGAATTCTATCTCTCTCAAGATTTATGTAAACAAAATGTTGTTAGGAGCTATTGGTAAAGCTCAATCTAGTGATCATAAAATGCAAGCTCAAAGTAAGTTATGAAATTTATAACTTGTTTTGTTTATCATATATATATATATATGATAGAGAGAGCATATGAATAGCTCGAACAAGCTCTTAAAAAACAAATGTGGTAAAATAAAATAATTAAAATCTCTATCCAAAAAAGTCTCTCTCTCTCTCTCTCTATATATATATATATATATATATATATATATATATATATTGTACATATGTGAAACTTCACTTGGTTCCAACAGATGCCATAGTTTATCTTAGCTTAACTTTTTGCTTGAAATTTTCTGATTTTTTTTTAAAAAAATAATAAAAATAGAAGTTAACTTAGTTAATGGATAGAATAGGATAATATTATATAGTATTGTAATAATTATTAAATGTTTATAGGATCATGTGTAAATATTTCAATAGTATATGTTAGTTAGTTTAATTAGAGATGTAGGACAGTAAGTTGACTTAAAGGTAATATCAGAAATAGTTGTGAATTGATAAATAATATTAAATGTATTTTAAAGTAACTATTGTTTAATTAATTTTAGTGTCTAAAAATATTATAAATAAGTATTGTAAATAAATTGGAATAAATAGTATTAAATTAGTTTAGAAATAATCTGTAAAATTTTATTTAAACAGTATAATAATATTTAAAAAAAATGTAATTTGGATTAGCAATTAAATTATAAAGTTATTTTGAATTTAATATTCAGTAATATTTTTTTGTAGTTAAAAATAACTTCCTGGTAATTATTGTGAGTTGATGTTTATAGGTCACCCATGTGTGGAAATGTATGTTCGTGCAAGCAAGACATGTGAACATGGGAATAAATAATAAATTTAATTTCAATATTGATTAAAAACAAATGAATGAATAAAATTATTAAAAGCAAAATTTTTTAAAGGTTTAATAAATAAAACTGGCTCTAATTTTTATATTTATTGCTATTTTGTTTTATAAAATATTATTTAAGAATACTACATAATAAAAGTTAATTATGAACTTTTGACTTTGCAGCTGTTAAGTCATGTGATTTTTGTATAATTAGATGAATTACATCAGTAAATCAATTTCACAGCTGATCTGTCAAAAAATGTTAAAGTTTAATAAAAAATAACTTCATTGGTTTTTAAAAAAGTTGACATACAAAAGAAGGAGGTATGAAATTATCAGATATAAATAGAGTTGTTGCAGGTGTTATAGGGGCTTACTTATTTTGTTTCTGTATGTGGCTGAATCCTCAAATCCTCTTAAAAAAGTTGTAATTTTCTTTAAAACTTTATTATTTTATTTAAAAAGTAAAAGTATGTTTTTAAAACAATTATTTTAAATTGCATTACAGTTATGAAAGTAAATATTTTCTGAAATTCAATTTTCAATTAGAACATGAAATTTTAGTAATAAAAAATGTTTAAAGGAAATTTTGCGTCTCTCTTCTCATTCCCATATTATCTGTTTGTCTTTATTTATTGGAAAGTGAAAGTAAAATTAAAGTACAAATCATTAATTATTCATATGGTTAAATACTATATTGTACTGAACTATTTTGTCTGGAGAACACTCATTATTTATCCAATTAAGTTAAAAATATACACAAGGAGATTTGAAAGACATTCAATTTGTTTAAATTCCTTATAGTGAAAAATGCATCAGTTTCCTCGTAATTTAAATTGACTTTTTAATTTAATAATTCATTATTAAAACCTGATATCTACATTTAAATATGCTCTTACCAGAATAATGCTTATTTCTAAAAATAAATTTAGAAAAGAAAATATACTACATTAAGTTAACCCTTTTCCCGCGCTCGACGAGACTCCTCGTCGACATCTAAAATCACTCTAACTTAGTTCGTTTTTATACGATAAAATTCGTTAAATACGTATTTAATTCGTTTTTAAAAGTTCTGTACGATGGTGACATCTTCCGATTTATTTTAGAAGTAAAAAATAAAAAAAAACGCATTTTAAACCTAAACAAAGAAGGAACATTATTTGTGATTGGTTCTTAGCATGCTCTCAGCCGAAAAAGACATTCTGATTGGCTGGAAAGAACAAAGAAACTGCCTGATCAAAGAAAATAAAGAAAAACGCTGAGATTTTCATTTCGAATACGATTTAAATTATTATTAAATAATATTTATGGAAATTAAACATAATTTTCAGAGAGAATAATAAAAAAACAAAATTATTTTCGAAAAATATTGAAGATTTAAGTAAATATATTGAAGATGTAGTAAAAAGAAATATTTACTTTTCTATAACGTAAAAGTCGATCTTTTTGTTTACATTATAACTTTTATGTTGCCGATATAGAATATCTTAGAATAAATAAATAGCAATTTATTTTTGAAAGAACTTTCGTTTTCTTCATGACCTGAAAAATTAATTATATACTTTTTATAAACGTATCTGAGTTGAATTTAATATTATAGACGAATATGTTTTAACAATAGGCTTTGTCTTCAGTTTGTGAGTTGGCCAATTAAAAGATTTGATTTTTATCTCATACAACCAATGATTTAATTAGCGGTTTAAGGGTTAAAGAAGAATGAACTTTATTTGCTAAGCATTTTGTAATTGAAGATAGACTTTTCCTAATGTCCAACTTTAATATTTATTGTATATGAGATAGTAATTACCTAATTCTAGGAAGTGTTGGACAAAAATATTTTATGCTACATTTAATTAGGAATGAACTGACAAATAATGATTAACTAAAAAGTTATTATTTATGCCTTAACCTGAAATGGAAGTAATTTGTTTTAGGTAAATGCAAATAGATGAAAAGATGTATTTTAAAATAATAATTATTGTTTTATGCTCAGCAGTAGGAAAAAGAAGTTATTTGGAAACAAAACTTCAAAATTATCTCCAGTTATTAATAATGAACTCGTATCTGTCAAATACAGAATAAAGTTTCTGTTATATTTATCATTACTTATGAGTAACTTTGTGACAATTTGTCTTAATTCATAAACCAAAAAACATCTTTAATTATAAAAGAAGTCTACTCTTGTGTTTAAAAGGGTAAAAGAAAATTTGTTTAAAATAAAACATATCTTGAAATATTATATTTTAAAAAATGCATTTGCCTAAAAGAGAATAATGAAATTGAAATAAAGCCATATATTATATGTGTTTAAACCCGAGATTTTATAGAAATGTACTCAGCTGAAGAATTTATTTTTTCAATGCCGGCTTATTCTTATTTATTTAAATATTTAGAATTTTCTTTAAGGAAAGAAAGTGAAAGTATTTTAAAGAACTATTGAACATTTTCGTTTTAAAAATCATTGCATGTTTATAGATATTTTGACTGAAGCTTCGAATATAGATAGATAAATTAGCCTTGATAAATTATCTACATATCTTAAACAGAAAAACCATTATGGAGCTGAAATATGAACTTGAGTTACTGTATTATTATTATTATTATTATTATTATTATTATTATTATTATTATTATTATTATTATTATTATTATTATTATTATTATTATTATTATTATTATTATTATTATTATTATTATTATTATTATTATTATTATTATTATTATTATTATTATTATTATTATTATTATTATTATTATTATTATTATTATTATTATTATTATTATTATTATTATTATTATTATTATTATTATTATTATTATTGTCTGTTTTATTGGTTTTAAAAAAAAGAAACCATAGAAATATTTATGCTATATATTTTACTGTAACACTTTTTGCATAAATATACCAGGTAAACTAGGGTTATAATTTTAAAGCTTAATGGTTTTTTTTTTAGAATGAGCACATATTTTTCCATTCTCAGGTAAATTTATTTTATTTATTAAGCATTTCACAAGTTAGTGCTATTTGATAATTTCATTTACAGAGAATTAAATATCACAATCTTAGTTTATTATATGTGGGATGTTTCACTCAGTTTTTATTTTAAACCAGCTAAAGAAGTTTATCAGAGAGTTTCCATTCATTTGTTTTATAAATGCTATATTAATAATAACTACAAATATTTTTATATGCATTGAGAATTAATATTCTCACATTTAATTTGCAATCTTTTAAAAGACCACTAGTCACTATATTTTAGTATTGAATATTTTATTATGTGTGCATTGTGCCTTGCCTAGAATTTTATTTGCATTTAATTTTAAAGTATTTCCTGTAGTAGTCATTTGACACATAGTTTGCTTTGTTGGTTCGAACATTAAATATACATTTTGTATTTTTAAACTTCTTAGGAATAACTTAGTTAATTCAGGTGAAGTCTATATCTTGTCATTAGTTAGTATTTGTAAGCCTCATAGAGTTAGGCTTAGTTAATAATTTTGAGTATGCTTAATGGAGTAGACAAATTCCTCCATCATTATTGTTCTGTATTTCCATGAATTGATAGGGCTTGTGCCCATAGAAGATTATTATATTGTATTTTTCAGTGATGATGATTACATTTATAAGCATTGGAAATCTCATGAGAAAGGATTGTGCTTTCCTGGTGCATCTTTCCTGTTCCCAGATGTACTGTAGACAAGGTCCAAGCATTTTAGATTCTGCCTCAAAGTTAGGTATTTTTGAAAGCCACCACATACTTTTCCAGCTCTGAGGAGCCTATATGTTCTTATATTTTAGCCTATCATTCATGATGACTTAATGATAGTTTCACCACAGTAGGTGATGTTGCATTTGTTTTAGATTTGTGATGACAAGATATGTTTGTTTGAGGAACTTTGTTTCTTCAGGTAGAGATAGCTATTTTAATGCTTATAAGCATATCAATGTTTGAATTGTGTTTATATGATAGTTTTATCATCCACAATCCAACCAACAATGTTATATTTATTTTAAGTATGTTAAATATATGCCTATAGTATAAGTGGCAATTTACACATACTAATTTTAATATTTTTATCCAGAGTTTTGCCGCTGGATTTGTAAGTCTGTTTCATATTTAATTTTAAAACATTGAGTGTAATAGTTTTTATGTGGACAAAATTTATTTAAAAGTGTATAAATGATTTCTGATGAGTAAATGCCCCATGTAGCTAAATTAACTTAATTTTAAAATTAGCTTAGTCTGATTTAAATATATATCACTAGATATAATATTAGTTATGTTAGTATAAGTAGTGATAGTTTTCCAAACATATGCTGAATATGCTTTTCCAGCTTAGCGTTTGTTAAGCTTAGTGTTTTAAAGACAAACCTAGTTGTGTTATTCTGATTGCTAGATAACACCATAGTGTTATGAAATATTCCATTTAAAAGTAGAAGTGTGTTTATTAAATTCAGACATTGTAATTAAAGTCTAAAGATTTTAAAATCTCTGTTAAAAAGAGATTAAATTTAGTATTGAATATCCTTTGCCTGCCATTATGTGTAATTATTATTTTCTTAGTTTATTTGTTAGAATAAACATTGTAAAAGAGTTTTAAGAGGGATACTCTATAATAGTAGCTAAAGAAGTTGTGTATTATTGTAAACCAAATAAAGTTTTAAGAGTCAAAATACTTGTAATACATTCCAGCGCTAGATTGGCAATGCTTGTATTCCATTTAAATTGTAAATACTTTCTTATTGTTCTCAATAAACCAACTTATTATTATTTCAAAAAGTTTGTTTCTGTTTGTTTTGCATTTATATAAAAATATTATTGTCTTGGGTTCCAAGTTCACAAAATTTTGAATTTCCAATGTTTATTAAATCTCAATTCAAAAGTTTACAAATATATCATAAAGTTTATTAAATATATTTTGAGACTGGATTTAAAATATAAAGCCATGCTAAATTAAGTGATTCTCAGATTGAATCACAATAACAGATAATTACATTATATCAGATACTTAATTAAATGCTCATTTAAAAGTTTATTTTTAAAATTATCAGTATATCTTCCCAGACTGAAGATTATGTAATATGAGATTAAGAATAAAAGTGCTTCAGAAGAATATTTATTATTTACTATTATTTTAAAAGCTGCATATTCTTATATTAACTGCACAGTGTCTATCATCTTAAATGCCCAAAGAATTATAGTCCATCTGCATTTGAGGTTTTTAGTAGGTTATCTGTGAGTATGGGGAAAGGCACAAAAAGTACCCTTGCCCTTTTCTCTGCTCAAGTAATGTCTTGGATAATAAGCCATTATTATTGTAAATTTAAATTGATTTATTAAATTATTAAATTAATAATTGTTTTGTTTATTATTCTATGATATAACCATAAGGTAGTTATTTTGTAGTCGGTTAAGATATTACTCAGTGGTTTTATTAATCTCAGTAATTATTTATTAGGCAACTTAAACTTTTATTTTCCACAAGAGTCTTAGTATTAGAACCCCTGACATTGTTTGCTCTTGTTGCTTTGTTATATATAATTTAGTAAGTTAATCTTTTCCAATCAAAGTATCATTTATTCTTATTCAGAGTATGTGATCTGAAGGTAGGTCGATTCTAATAACTATTAATTAAATTATCTTTTGTATTGTTTAGTAGTAGATAATTAATCTGCCATAATAATTATATCTGCATTAGTATTGGATTGGTCTCTATACGATTATACATCTCTGGATCATCATCTCTTTTTCTTACATTTATTGTAACCCCACTGAGCTTAGTCGTTAAGAGTCTCTAACTAATAACAGTACTATATCTCTCTACTAAGTACTTCTATCATTTCATCTTCTATCATTCTCCTCCATCTTTTCATTATTATCTTTTCTTCTCTTCCATTTCTTCATCATTTCATTTCCATCTTCTCCTCCATTATTCCTATTCCATCTTCATCTCTCTCTTCTCTTTAGTAACAATCTTTATTCCATCTTCAACATCATCATGTCTCTTTATTTCACCATCAACTATCATATCTTCTTCTCTCCTTTCTCATCTCTCAACTTTTCTTATCATCTCTTTCATCATCCTTCTACTTTCATTCCATCTTATATCTCTCATTTCTTTTCCTTTTCTTCAAATTTCTCATACTCTTTTTTTCTTTCCTTCTCTTCCTTTTCTCTTTCTTAATTGGTTACAATATATATATATATATATATATATATATATATATATATATATATATATATATATATATATATATATATATATATATATATATATATATATATATATATCATTTTTTATTTATTATCATCAGCCATAACTTGCAAACAATATTGCCCATTTCAACTCAGAAAGAAAGAAGAAAAGAACAAAAGGACAAAGCTCTTATAATAGTAATAATAATGATGTTTTTTTTTCTTTTTTCCCTTCCCCCAAAAAAATTTTTTTTTTTTAATAATTAAAAAAAAAAAAAAAAGAACACCCCTTCTTTTCAAAAAAAAAAAAAAAATTATATAAATAATATTTAAAAGAATAAGGAGCCAAAAAAAATAATATATTTGAAATTAATTTCACCATAAACGTTAAGCGTATTTAATATTACATAGTTACAATGGAAGAAAGGAATATATTATATGATATCTGTGTCAATATCTTCAAAATGGTTTAAATATACAATGCACACATCTTCAAAATGGTTTAAATATACAATGATTTGGGGTTACATGGCATATATGTCTTTCAAATACAGAAGACCACAAATGTTATAATAGTCACCCTCAGACATTTCTTAGAACTTCAATATTTAATCCAGATAATAATTACATACAAACTGCCACCTTCAAATGGCTACCTTTCATCAGTTATCAATCACTTTTGAACAGCCCATACTCAATTGTTACTGAAAACAATAAGAAAATATTCATATTGTCTGATCTATGCTTTCATATACCCAGGACATGCATCAGACATTTCATCTAAAATGCACAGAATCAGCAACTGATATCTGTTTAATAGCTTCTAAAAATGTGCCACAGGGCCTATTTTTTTATTTTCTTTTTAAGCTAAGTCTATATGCCTTACTCATAACCATACTTCCTATGATACAGATGCCTGTATACCAAAATTGATCCCTTCAGCATACTATCATTGAATAGAAGAAACTTATCAACAACTGTTTTACAACTGCTTGGTGTTATATACAATTTGACTAACACATACAGTAGACCAAACATTTTACTACAGGAAATCATTATTGCATGTCACAGAACATCCATCCCTACATTCAATGCAGTAGTTTCTTTGCTCTTTGCATTATTGTGTACATGATGCACATTCACTTTTGGCAATGATACAAGGTGATATACATAAACATTTTATAACAAATTAGCATAATTAAATAGCAGAGACAAGAAAGTGGCACACTTAGATATTTTCGCAATGATTTAATTTGGTTACTTAGAAGACAATGATCAAATCTTTAATCAGTTAATGTTCTGCTATTATTTAAATCAGACACCTAAAATGGTTCACAAAATTCACACAAACACAAAAACTGAATAAAAGACTTTTAAATGAATGTTTAACATAATTAATCAAGAATGCAAGCTACTCAAAAAGAGAATGCAAGAAAACATCACCAAAACCCATAATTTGTATATGATAATAAAATATACACAATGTTTCCAGCAGGATCATATGACAGCTTTCAAAACCAATATCCAAAGACTATCGAACCTTTACAAAGCATATATGTGAATAAAAATCTGTACCATATACATGTGTATTAATTCTCCTCAACATACAAAGTAAGACAACTTTGAAAATCAATTTAAGGAAAAAACAATGGTCTAACAAATTCTAACAAATGCTATGTGAATTTTATATTATAAGCTATCGCAGACAATCCATCAACCACCCAGCTTATATCTGAAAAGACTCACAAAATATATACTTAGACCCAATATATATAATCCGTATGAACACCAATGTAAGCAGATGTATACAGAAAATATTAATGTAACCTTAATACTTTTAGTCTAAATATAATTCCTTTTTGAATAATAATAATAATAATAATAATAATAATAATAATAATAATAATAATAATAATAATAATAATAATAATAATAATAATAATAATAATAATAATAATAATAATAATAATAATAATAATAATAATAATAATAATAATAATAATAATAATAGCAGTCGTAGCCATAGTAGCAGTAGTTTCAGTAGTTGCAGTAGTAGCAGTAGCAGCAGTAGCAGCAGTAGTATCAGTAGTAGCAGTAGTAGTAGTAGTAGTAATAATATATGCTGGCATTGCTACAGATCTGCTGCACCATTTTAATGCTCTTAGGAAAACTGATGTTTATTATAATTTACTGTATGTTTATTATTTATTATATACACAGAATTTGTATAAACAACTATTAAACAGTTTCAAATAACCAGGTAAGTTTTTTTATATTACTTACCTAAAGGTAGCCCTTTTTATGACGTTTAATGACCCATTAAAATCTACTATAATGGAGGAAGTATACTAACCTCAACAATCCAATGTTATCGATCATAATTTGATAGCTTCCACTATTCCTTCCAATTTACAATCTGGAATTAACCAAAATTCACTTAGCAAAAATAATCAAAAAGTAAATAAAAAAATCAAGCCACTAACAGAAAAGTTTTTTTTTTTTTCAAATCGGAGAAAAAATCTCCAAACAACAATATTGAAGACTTTTCTAATCTACAAAATAATAAAACTGACAATGGCAATCAAATTAAATACACCAATAGAAGTAAAATCAAAAATATTCATTATCCAATCTGTCTATTTCTGAAAATCTAGTAAACATAAACACTTATGCAAGAGTTGTTAAGGATCATTCAGCAAGCATAGTAAGTAATGTTCAACTAACATCCGAAGACATCGTAGATATTTACAACCTAGATAATGAAAATGATAAAAATCAAATAATGGACGCAACAAAAATTTCAAACTCACATCAAATAACTCCTGAATTATATGCCTATTATACTGAAAAATTTCACCCTACCAGTCCACAAAATTTATTAAAATCTTTTAAAAAATTTCAAAATGACAAATCTGTGATAATAACCGTTACAAATAGTAATTGCAAACTAACAAAATTTCCCATCGACAAACTTTATCAATTATTTACAGAAAATAAACTATAGAATTACCTTTATAAAATACTAAATCATCCCAACAACAGATATTTATGTCTTCAGTTTCATAATAAGATGCAAAAAGATATTTTTAAAAATAATATTAAATTCCTTAATGGAAAAATGATATGTTACATCGACATTGACTGCCCTCTGTTATTACACAGGCAAATTAAAAACTGCCATATTGATTTCTCAGAAATAGATCTCCAACTATTACTCAAACAATATGGGAACGTCATCAATTTTAAATATCAAAAATGCAATGACTCCTCTATTCACAAATATAGCGATGGTCGCCTTCACTCTAAATAAAAACATTAACCCAATAGATATTCCTACATTGCATTCCTAAGATACATCACCGCTAATTATAACATTTAAAGTTTGTACCACCACAATGTTTTTCTTATAAACAAAGAATGCATATTATAAAAAAAACTGTACGAACAAATTTTGCACTAAATGCAGATTTAAACTCACAAAACTACATCAATGTACAAAAACTCCAAAGCAACAGCAAGGCAATGACTCCAATGTTACACCACCAGCTGATAAACAGGAAGCATCATCATCATCAGAAATTATCGAACATTCTTAGTCCTTAGTAAAACAAACTACAATCAATAACCCTTTCCCCCCACTATCACCACCACCAACAAAACCAACCAAGATAAAATTAAATATAAAGAATTGCTGGACATAAATACAGAATCAGAAAATAAAAACATGAACACCACATCATCATCAGAACATCATGGGAACACATCAGATGAAAATACACCCTTTCAAATAGCCAACAAAATAAGATTAAAATAATGTAAAAAAATCAGTGGCAGCTGACCAACAAATGCCTTCTGAAAACCATAAAGCCACTTGCAATACAGACAAAAATAATTTTACCACCCCAGTAAAAAACAAACTAAAAGCCACTAATCCCAACACTTCTCCATCTGAAATCACAACAGACAGTCACTGGACTAGACAATTACTCTTGGATAGTGCCACCCTCACTCCAGAACAAAATTTTTTTTCAGTAGTAGACATCAATAGAAGAACTTCCAAGAAATCCACAGACTGTAATCATTTACAAACTAATCATACCACATCCAACATGGCATCTGAACAAGATAAAACACCACCATAAATAATATAACTGTATTATTGATCATTTCCCTTTTTTCAAAAATAAATGGATAGTCTTAATACAGGATCATGAAAAGGTATATCCAATAGGTCACACTACTAACAAACTTTTTTATATATCATTTTACACTTGCACAATTATTTTTATACACACACAAACACAAAACCTTCACTATGGATATTAGCATTACTGAAATTAACACAAGAGGCCTAAACTCTCATGAAAGAATTCATGCATTAAATAACTGGATTAAACAATTCACTCCTCACATCATATTATTTACTAAAACTAAAAAATCACCAACAAAATTAACCCTCAAACTCTTCTGAGCAGATTTGTATATGTAGTATTCTCTACATCAAACACAACAGCAGCAGGAGTTGACATTCTTATTTATCATAAAGCACCATTTGAATCATTCAAAATTTTATATTTGGATGAGAACATGATTATAATAACCCTACATCACACTGCTTTCACCATAAATATTGTTAATGCATACCTTTATAATAAACCCATACTAATTTACAAATTAATTAATCAAATAAACATCATACTAGCAGCCAACTCTTTCCCAATTATTTTTATAGGTGATTTCAATATGCCATACTCTGAATTCCTTTCCAAATATCTCCATCTTATTAACCATAGATTGATGAGTGCTGAAGGATTTTTTCCAAATACTGCTTTCTCTTTCTATACCAAAAAAAAAAACATGCCCCATTCATAGATCTACTTTTCTACTCTCCTGACTTGCACTTTATCTTTAAACCTTATCTTCATCCTGTTAGTTTCTCTAACCACTGTGCTCTAAATGTCAACTTGCACATTAATCTAATTATGTGGCTCAACTTACCCTGTAATAACACTGTTCATCTTCTTCTGAAATCATCTACACCAGAGGCGGTGATTTCAGAAATCTATATTCTTTTTAAAAAAAAAATATACACTCGCTTCACCCTGCCGAAGCATGGCAAATGTTCATCAACATCATTCATTCTGTAATAAAACACTATACCAGAAAAAAACAAAACACCCACTGCTTTAGTCAAAGAATTAGATACTATTCACATAAAGCTAAAAAATACATCAAGTGACCCTGCCTCTATTCTTTCTATAATGCTACAGCAATGTAAACATACTCAAACCCTACTTGCTGAATATTTTGATACAAAAAAAGGCAAAAAATATATCTTGCTCATCCTCACAACTCGTCCAGAGGTTATATTCACTGGGCTCTTGCTTATAAAAATAAAAAGTCAACTCCATCCTCTATTATTTAAAATAAACAAACTTTTGCGGGTCAAAACATGCTCACTCTAATCTTCGACCATTTAAAAAATATCTTTCAAACAGTGACATACACAGATATATACACAAACTTATTTAGATCTAGCAATCATGATTATGGTATAACCAAACATGATATCATACTGAAATTAACATATCTTCCTAGCAGTATACACCCCAGCCCTCATGCAATACCAAAATTCATTCTCACTCATCTTAGCTACTTCACAATATCAATAATACATAATCTCCTAAATTATTTATCTGAACAAATACATCAAATTAAACAGCTTTACCCAGTCTCTTTAGTACCATTTCTAAAAAAAAATATACTACCCTCACCACTTAACAATTTACGGTCAATATCTATGACCCCTATCCTCATTAAAACCATTGAATCAATTACTAAAGACAAAATACAACTTCTCATCCTACCTTCCATATCCACTTTTCAATTCGCAAAAAAGGGTCATCCACCTCTGCTGCATACTTTCTCTTCAAAATAATCATAGACCATATCAGACATTTTAGAAAAACCATACCTATTGTAGTTCATCTTGACATTACTGCAGCATTTGCCTCTGTTCCTATAGAAACACTAATATACACACTTAAAACTTATAATATACCCACACATTTACTTTATATTATCACTAACCTTCTTATAAACAGAGAAATTCGTATTAGTCTCAATGGCCAAACCTCACGTAGCTTTACTTCCTATAATTCAATTCCCCAAAGTTCCCCACTAAGTGCCCTTCTCTTTATAACTTACATTAACCCCCTACTTACTGACTTTAAAACAATTTTCCAGGAAGATACATCTCCACAATTAATAAATGCATTACACACATTAGTTATATTGGAGGACATAGTTATATTTCTTCCATCAAAAAAATCTTCCCTCAACTAATCACAATAATAAATAATTACAGTACTCAATATAAACTCAACTTTAACTTAAAAAAATCAGCCTCATGGAATATCCTAACTGGAAACTCAACTCCCTCTATATTTACTGCCCCACCACAAAACTTTATGTGTTTTCTCACATATAAATCAGCAATTTCTATGAGAACAACAATCAAAGACTCACTAATTTCGTCCATTGAAGAAACCACAAATTCACTCTCTAAAGCATACCTTTCACTACATACCAATACTGCACTCTTAAACATACTCATATTTCCCAAAACCACATATTATATGCCCATCATAAAATACACCAACTCTTTTAAAACAAAAAATAACTCTTTATGTACAAAACTAATATGGGGTAGGAAAACAGTAGCTATGAGTATTAAATCGATGCAAATGTCTAATAGACACAATGGGCTATCAATGCACTCAGTAAACATATTTCATCTGCAAATAACACATAATATCATAGTAAAGTTAATAACACTTTTCCCTAATATAGAAAAAATACTCCCTGTATTACCTACAGATATACCCCCCTCACTGTAGTAACAAATTTTTAAATGACCTCATTAAATCTTATAGAACTTATTTCAACACAAACCCAAATATTGACACTGAAAAAATTAGATATTGAGAAGCATTTAAACATACAAATTTGATAGATACTACTCTCACACCCCAATCTTTAATTACACTTGCTAACAAGCAAATTATTAGGAAATTCAAATTTTGGTACCTATAGCCTAAATATCTTGACTTTCTTATTAAAATCAACATTGAAGCTCTTCCCACCAATAGTTTTCTATCAAAGAAAATTCCATTTGCTAATATTGATGCTGATTTCCAACTTTGCCATAGAGATGAAGAAGCCATAGGACACTTTTTGCTCCAATGCATAGCACTTCAACCATACAGAACACTAATAGCTTCTATCACAAAATCTCACATTACCTCTCTTCAAATGTTCATTAACAACATAAAAAGAGGTATATTTCCTTCTATCATAATTACATTTCTTGTCTTTACCCTTTGGTTTCTGAGATGTCATTTCTGTTTCAATCCCACATCTCGAAAACTCAAATCTTCATTCATTAACAAATTAGGAAAAATTAAGCTCAGGGATCAGGCCTTGGTACCTGAAGACATATTTGCAGCTACCTGGCATCATATTACATTACCCTCTCCACTGTGACCTATGGATATATCTTTTTGTGTTATCCTTGTATCTTTTGACCTTTTTATTGCTGTTTTTTTCCACTTTATTATTATTATTATTTTATTATTACAAAATCACAATTGGACAAAATCAGAAAAAATAATAACAACAATTCAACCATCTGTGTATGTAATCAATACTTAATGTTCTAATATCATTTTAGTTCTCAATATTATAAATCTTGTACATTTTTTTTTGTTTTTTTTATTATAAATTGTATTTATTTCTATTTTTTTAAAAAGTGTAACTAAATAAATTGCCAATAAAATATTTCTTAAAAGTAGTAGTAGTAGTAGTAGTAGTAGTAGTAGTAGTAGTAGTAGTAGTAGGAGCACCAGTAGTAGCAGTAGTAGTAGCAATAGCAGTATGAGTAGCAGTAGTATTAGTAGTAGTTGTAGTTGTAGTAGTAGAAGCAGTAGCAGCAGTAGCAGTAACAGTAGTAGTAGTAGTAGTAGTAGTAGTAGTAGTAATAGTAGTAGTATAATATATCTGAGGTAAATTTAACATGACTATACAAGCTAATATATGCAACATGTTTGCACAATTTTTTGTTTGTTTGCTTTTTCTTTGATATTTTGCATGTATTCTTCATCTATCAATAATCTTTTTATGTGTACGTGTGTGTGTAAATATTTCCAACACCATGCATTCTTATAGCTCTATTGTAATTATTACTCAACTAAATATTCCCCATGAAAACTGTCAAAATTGCATTTCTTTATTAAACCTGCAGATATATTTGTAAATAAATGAATCTGACATGTCTAGCATAAGCAATATTAATAGTTTTTATAAAGTGTATTTTAAGAAAATCTTTTATTAATTATATTTTTGTACAATGAATGTAAAAAAAAAAGTAATTTAACAATAGTAGACTCTATAGAATCACTATCAAAACCTGAGGAAAATAGTTACCAAAACTATGATTTTAATCATTGTATTTATGACATTATATACAAGCATGCTTAGATATCATTTTTCTGATGTCATTATAACATAATATAAGAATTCATTTTTTTTCACTTTCACACAATGAATAAGGTAATACAATTGTTCTCCATATAATTTAATTTACTTATCAACACTACAATAAAATATTCTAATATAAATTGATAGGCTGAAGAAACAGAACACTGAACTATAATGCACCTTAACAAACTAATTCACTTTTATAAGTCATCCAAGATACTTAAATTAGTTTGCATTTTCAAGTTGAAAACGATGCAAGCTAAAAGTGATGTATGCAACTCCTTCATCACTGACAATAAATTAATATGTATGAATTGCATTTAAAACATTATGTTCAATTTTTACATAAGAGTAAAAATAGAACAATCATGAGTATATTTAAAATGAAAAATAGTCAAGTCACTTTAATATTTTACCATCAAACTTATTGCCTAATGATTTTTTTATTCACACAGAGTATACAAAAGTAATTCAAATTACTACAGAGTTCATCAATGCAAAATAACTGTGCCACTATATAATGGTATAAAGAACTGTTATTTTAATTAATATTTTGTATGTATGTGATAATATATCAGCTGCAATATAATAATAGCAATGGAGTTTCCTTTCGGAATACTTCCTAGATTTATGAAAATACAATGACAAGTGTAAAAAAAACCCTATTAATATTTTGTTTTACTTGCTGGATACAATATTATGATGTCTATTATAGTAAAATCACATCTTTATTATATTGGACATTTAAAATGAATGAACTAAGACAAGATTGTGTAAAAGGTTGTTTATATATAAATTTGAGAATGTAGTTAACTTAGAGTTAGATTTCTATTTATCTTTGTATTAAGGATTCTCTCAAAAAGATTTTCACTTGTACAAAATGGCAGAAATTGAGTACATTGGAGCTATAATTAAACATGATATAGAAGAAATGACATTAAAATGATATTTCTGAGGAAATTAAAAAAACGGAATTATATATTACCAAAAAGAAAAATTGACTATCTTGTTTTATATATGCATGTAATTATAGTTCACCTATTGCTTTATGTAGACATTGTAACACTCATTTTTGGAGATGTTTTTTTTTTTTTTTTCATTTTCATCCTTGCAGTTGGAGTGATCATATTTTTACGATTGACTTGTAGATGCAAATATGTATGTATGTATATTTTAAATGCTCCACAGCTATATTATTTTAGTCACACACCTCTTTTTAAATAAAGAAAAGCTTGAATTTTGCACCTCCTTCAAAATAAATATCTTTTTCAGTGTGCTACAAAATTCAAACTTTTTATTCTTTAATGAGGGAGTGTGACTGAAAGAATGTAGCTTTAGGATCATTTAAAATATTTTGTAACGATTATGTATATGTGATTATTCAATAAATAAGTGGTTTATATATTTGTACAATTTTTAATCAGTTGACACTTATTGTTATTAATCATGATATTGCCTTTAATTTATATTTACAACCATGAAATAAAATTACTGAAAAGTAAAACTATTTGCATATAATTTTCATTTAAATGAAAATCAGTACTTATATATTTTATTGAAATTTTAATTATTATAAGATTTTGACATATTGACAGCAATAAATTACTAATTGTTGTATATATGAATAATTATTTACTGATTTATAAAATTTTCTTTAATAAATTTAACGTCAAATTTATTATTTAAAATTTTAAAATATTTTAATTTTTTATTATTCAAAATTTTAAAATATTATTTTTTTTATTTTTCAATAATTAGTGTAAATTAATATATTACTTATTACACGAGTTAACTTATTTCTTTTTTATATATTCATTAGTTATGTTTGTATTTAAAATGTCTATAAATGAAATGGATATATATATATATATATATATATATATATATATATATATATATATATATATATACTTGTGCTTTAAATAAAAGTCTCTTATTTTTATTTGCATACAATACACAAACAAATATATGTAATCAATATATTAGATAATACTTTATGTAATAAATTATGGTAAATATAAATTACTTATTGGAAACAAAACAATAAATACTATTTTTAAAATAATATAAAAAATTCAAATTTAAGTTTACTAATCAACAAATAAATATAAATTTTATTTATGAAATATTACTATCATCAATAATATTTAATTATGAGAGAGTTTGCTTATTTTAATTCCGAAATCATGTATTTAACTTCTATATTGATGATGTGATGCACTGTGACTTATCTTTATAGGGAGTGAGAAATTTCTCAGCAACAATGCCCAGAGATACCTGTTGGCCACTATACCTTCCCTTTCCATTACCCACCCTATGATTTCCCATATCCTGTTCCAACACATTTTCACAACATAATCTTTGACAACTCCATGGTCTTTATATCTAAATCCCACTTATCTTTTTCTAAAGCCAGTATAAAAATCAATAACCCACTTTCTGTATAATAATTGTCTTTAAATTTATTCTTCCACAACTTTAATATTATCATTACTACTACTGCTGATGATGCTGCTACTACTGCTACTGCTACTAATATTGCTACTACTAGTAGTAATACTGCCACTGCTACTATTACTATTACTTCTACTACTACTACTACTACCACTACTACCTCTACCACTACCACTACCACCACCACCACCCCCACCACCACTACCACTACTACTACTACTACTACTACTATTACTACTACTACTACTACTACATAGATTATTATTATTATTATTATTACTACTAATACCACTTACCACCACTACCACTGACCACCACCACCACTACAACCACTACCACCACCCCCATCACCACCACTACTACCCCTACCACCATTACCACCACTACCACGACTACCACCATTACCACTACTACCATGATTACCACTATTATTTCTACTACCACTACTACCACCACTACTACCACTACTACTACCACTACTACTACTACTACTACTACTACAACTAATAATAATAATAATAATAATAATAATAATAATAATAATAATAATAATAATAATAATAATAATAATAATAATAATAATAATAATAATAATAATAATAATAATAATAATAATAATAATAATAATAATAATAATAATAATAATAATAATAATAATAATAATAATAATAATAATAATAATAATAATAGATCATTAATGATGCGTTTTGTGACGATAATAGAAACTAATCATTAAATCACAAATACAATCAAGTATTTATTTTGTTAATCATGAGATTCTTTGATATGTAGCTAATGCTATTTTTTTTTAACTTCAGGAATAAATAATTTTTTCCTGCAAACTTTTATACATTACCTTATGTGTAGCAATTTATTTGATTTGATTTGCAGCCATATATTTTTAATAAATCACTCAATATTGCATTTTTTTAAAGTGATGTTGAGATAGTCATTATGATAAAAATGGAATATGTATCTTACAAGAAAATAAAAATTACTTTAGAGATAAAATATTTTGTGCTGAATATATATCACATGAACAAAATTCATTCCATGCCTAATTCAAAAAAGTGATTTTTACAGCAATAAATTCTATAATATCTGGCTGAAAAAACAAAATTTTATCTTTTGATCTCGCAAAGTATTTTTAGAGAACTTAGAAACACTCTTTAGGAATATATTATGTCTTAAAGTTCAAGTTAAATGTATTTACAATAAAGTAGGCAAAATAAAAACTTTATATAAAACTAGAAGCAAATGTCCCTGCATACTTTTTTTATCATTCATTCTATACTAAACATAAATAGTTTTTGAAACTTAATTACTCTACCGGTCAAATATATCTCGACCCAACATGCCCTGAATCCCTGAAACCAGACTTCAAACCCAGTCAAACTAAAGAATTATACCAAGGACCCAATTAAATTTGAAACCAATTCAAGATCTCAGATCAAACCTAATGCACAACACATATTGACGGCACATGACTATGTGCCAGGAAGTAGCTCAATGGATGTGATCATTACTGAGACCATTTATCAGACTCCAACTAATGTATGATGGAATAACTATGGAAATTTCTGAATTAATTCACATATGTATATTTGGGTTGCCAATACAAACAGTGAGCACAAATATTTAAAACTAATTAATAAATAATAAACAATCAAATAAAGTATGTATATAAAATATTTAATAATAAGCAAATATTTGTTCAAATCTTTATGATGACTATTATAAATTATCTCTAGTCTTTGGAGTGTGAAAATACAATGTACAATAAATAATGGCAATTGTACTCATATGCCAATAATATATATATATATATATGACAAAACAGACATGTGTAAATAAATATATCTATAGCATTTGTGCCGAATGAATTTCATACATTATTCATTATTTGGTATTTTTTTTTGGAAAAGAAAATATGATTCTAATTTTATGTAAGAAGGAGATGAGAGTTATTTTCCACCCATCCATGAATCAATTCCTGAACAGCATGATAAATAAATAGAGTATAACTTCAATAGTTAACAAAGAGAATTATTTAAATTATCGACAAATATAAAATTGTTTGAGTTTAATGAAATCAATTCATTACGATTTATAAAGTATAAGAGTGGGCCTTTATTTGAACCAAGAAATAAAATGGTACAAATGTATTATGAGCAGCAAAACGAATATGAAATAAAATGGTTTGTCAGTGATTCAAGAAGTAGAAGGCTGGCTTGTATTCAACAAGTCCTTTATGCCCTACAAATGACCCATGGAACATGGGGAAAGCCAGATTGGGACACAGTTACAAACCTTTGGTGTTCCAACATAGTGATGAGTGAGGGAGGAAGTGATTTCTTTCTATGTATTTAAAATATCAATAATATCACCGATATGAAAAACCTAAGAAGCAAGAAGGTGGCTTGTGTTAACAACATTCAGAATGGTGACAATACAATGATCATCGTATTTCATTAATAAAGTCCAAATTATATAATAAATGCCTAACATAATGACCTGATCATATCAGATTAAAGCCAAACTTACTCTGAGCAAAAGTGCTTAAATGCAATTACATAATTAAAATAGTAATACCCTTTATATCATGCCCTCCCTGAATAATAATATAAAATATGAGATTTAAATTAGAATATATTTATTTTATTTTCCTTATTAACCTTTCGTAAAACATTAATAAATGTGATCAATATAAATAAATAAGCTTGTGAAACTTAAATAAAATGATGGGGAGCATAAGTTATATAATGGGTAATAATATTTATCAGCCATTGAGAAAAAAATATCAAACATTAATAAATGCTTCAACTCGATAATTAATAGAACCATATTAATTTAGTTCTAATGGGCAATAATTAAGCTATAAAATTTAATGCAATATTATTTTATGAGGGTGAGTTTAAACGAAAGAGATTATTATTATCGAGTTGGAAGTATTATTGGCATATTATTGCAAATAAAAGTTATTAATATTCATTCAAATAAATATAATTAAAATTAGTTAAAATGAACCACCATAGTAGTAGAAAGATAGTTAACATGATTTTACTGTTAAGACTAAAGATAATAGAATATAGAATTACTATACAAAATTTAACACATTATAAAGTGAATAGAGAAATTTAGACAGTAGTTAACTTAATTTATGATTTGATAAGAGTTCCCAAACAGACCAGAATGTTGCAGTTTATAAAATAAAAGGGTTACCAGTCCTTCCATGGCTTTCTGATTGATTCAGAAATATAGAATCCGATGGGATTTAGGAGACAGCATGGGCGCATACTTGATTCATGTGAATTTTATTTTGTTGATTACATTCCTTCTGTATTTCGGCAGCTTATGAATGGTATTGAAATGTTCTGTTCAGCTGCAATATTTTGAAGATTTATGGAGGACTTCAGGGTCCAGCAATAATATTCCCAAAGTTAGCCACATACCATGCTGAAAATATTATTAAAAATCATAATTAAAACTGACGTAGCTTCTGGTGACAACTCTTCTTAATTTAATAGTAATGGCTCCTTATGGAAACTTCTCCCAGGTTTTTATCCTTTTTCCTACAGTTTCCCACCAATTCTGATCTTGATGCCTTAAGGCTAAAACTTTTACATTATTACAAAACAAAATTTTCTCTAATTGATTTCTGATCCATTCCTCCGATAAGACTTTGAATTCATTTTCTATTTAAAAAATGAATTTGTAAAATCTGAACAAATGATTTTCAATTAGAACTGTCCTTAAAGTTTTAACTTATCATTTCAACTAATTAATAAATATTCCCTGTTGCCTTTGGGAGAGGACGATCTGAAACCTTATCAAAAGAATGTAACTTTTAATCATATAAATTTGAACAAAATGGTTAAATATGAAATAAAACATTCCGATGTAATAAAACTTTATAACGGATATATATTATATATTATTTAACTTATTACAGATATATTCATACAATCCACATAATTAAAATATTTATTTTTCATGAATATTTTATAATGAGGTAATTAATAACATTAACAAATTTAAACATACTATAATTAGCTTCAATAAATACTAAATATAAGCACCAGTTTTAACTAAAAAAAATGTGTATTGCAGATAGTATAAAGTCTCATTACATTCGGAAATATTCACTGTTAGTGACAGGGTTTGAACTAGGTTAAAGGAGAAATCGCATGAAGCTCGGATCAAATTAAGATGCGACCCCTTCATTACTAAACCTATGTTTTTAAGTCTGTATTTAAACATAATATCGAGGTTATAGAACCTTTGTGAACTGGAATGGATAACTACAATCATCGTGAAACTGTGAATGAAAAGATTCATGAGAAGAATTTCTTGTATTTACTCTTAATCTATGTTGAAATTTGAAATTAACTATCACACATGCATTTCGTTATAATATTTACTTTATAAATCAGCCTACGAACTACTTTAGCGTCTGAATCTCATTGCAAAATAGAAAACAGTTGGAGCTAATGTTCATATTTTGTGAGTGTGTTTGAGATACGAATTTGTATTTCAAATACATTATTTTTTTTTCACCAGCAGTAATCACTTTTTTATTTGTACAACGGCAAAGCAATTTTAAAAATTTCCATAAATTCATTTAATACATTAATTAAGATATTTTGACTAAAACAATACAAGCATTGCAGAAACATTTTATAATTTTAATTTATTTGTGTAGTAACAAAAATTACACTTACAATGTGTTATTATTCTCTAATACTGCATTGGTATTTTCTTGTCTATTAGATTGATTTTTCAAAAGAATAATAATGATAGCATTTCTAAATCAGATAACACAACTTGCTTCATTATTAAATTTCTAAAATAATAATAATGATAATAATAATAATAATAGCAGTAGTAGTAGTACTAGTAGTAGTAGTAGTAGTAGTAGTAGTAGTAGTAGTAGTAGTAGTAATAGTAGTAGTAGTAGTAGTAGTAGTAGTAGTAGTAGTAGTAGGAGTAGTAGTAGTAGTAATAGTAGTCATCTCACTTAATGCCACAAGAAACACAATACAGAAACAGTTACTGCCACCAATAGAAAAGACAATTAATTCATTATCCAAAACTTATCTATCAATACATAACAAAATTTCTCTAATTAACATGTTAATACTCAGAAAAATTAATTATTATGCACCAGTCATAAAATTCACCAACAGTTTAAAAAAAAACTTTCTATCTATGAAACTAATTTGGAATAAGAAAGCTACCTCCATTAGTATCAATAGTCTACAAAAACATATTAAATACAATGTCTTATCCTTACACTAAATCATAACCTTCTACTATCAAAAAGCCAATAACACTCTAGTAAAACTGTCCACAAATTTTCTTATCTTTCAATAAAATTTTACCCACTGACACCCCTCCACCAATCAAAAATAAATTCATTAATCAACTCACCAAAATTAATACTAAGTTCAACACATCACAGAATAAGTCATTCACAAAAATTAATTACTGGGAGGCACATTATTCTGTCAACAATTCAGATTCTCTCCTGAATACAAGCAGTATCCTCAATGTCACAAACAAATCACTAATATCAAAATTTAAATTTTGGTACCTTCAGCCAAAATATCTGGACATTATTATTAAAATCAACTTCAGTGCCATACCAACCAATTCTTTGCTTTCAACCAAAATGAAATATGCCAACATTGACCCAATTTTCTTTCTGTGTCATAGAGAAGATGAAACCATGAAATATTTCATCCACACCTGTTCTACCCTGCAGATTTACAGAAGCTTAATCTCCACAATCACTCGCAGTTCAAAAACCACACTTCAAACATTAATTGAAAACATTCCCCTCGTCTTTTTACCACAATTAGAATCACAATTTTTCTCTTGTTCATGCTATGCTTCCTGACGTGCCACTTCATGTTCAACCCCACTTTGTGCAAAAACCAATCACTATTTATAAACAAATTAAACAATATCCAAGATAGAGATAATCTAATAGCTCCCACTGATATAGTTATATCCACCTGGAGCCTAATTAAATTCCCAAATACCACTAAAAATCACAATCAGTGCAACAATAATTAATAACTGTTAATAAAAATGAACTCATAGTTTCACCAGTCAACTTTAGAACTGTAGACATTCCTGCCAAATTAGCATTTTAGTAACTACTACTGGACATTATTCCCCGTAGAACTCTTAATAGAACTTCAAGCATTCAAGTCTACACATGAAAAAAATGTAATGACAATAATGATGTAACAATTGTAACATAATTTATGCTAATAAAGGAATTTTAAAACTACTACTAGTAGTAGTAGTAGTAGTAATAGTAGTGGTAGTAGAAGTGGTAGTAGTAGTAGAAGTAGTAGTAGTAGCAGTAGTGGTAGTAGTGGTAGTAGTAGTGGTAGTGGTTGTAGTATTAGTAGTAGTGGTTGCAGTACTGGTAGTAGTGGGGGTAGTAGTGGTAGTAGTGGTAGTAGTTGTAATTGTGATAGTGGTGCTAATGGTGGTAGTGGTTGTAGGCATGGTAGTGGTGGTAGTGGTGGTAGTGGTAGTAGTGGTGGTGTTGTGATGGGGGTGGTGGTGATGGTAGTGGTTGTAGTGATGGTGGTTGTGGTGGTAAGTTGTAGTAGTAGTATTAGTAGTAGTAATAATAATAATAATAATAATAATAATAACAATAATAATAATAATAATAATAATAATAATAATAATAATAATAATAATAATAATAATAAGAGTAGTAGTAGTAGTAGTAGTAGTAGTAGTAGTAGTAGTAGTAGTAGTAGTAGTAGTAGTAGTAGTAGTAGTAGTAGTAGTGGTAGTGGTGGTGGTGGTAGTGGTGGTGGTGGTGGTAGTGGTAGTGGTAGTGGTAGTAGTAGTAGTAGTAGTAGTAGTAGTAGTAGTAGTAGTAGTAGTAGTAGTAGCAGTAGTAGTAGTTTGAATTTAACATATATTATTGCATTTTATTTTATTTTCAGTTTCAGATAGCTTCTTTGACATAGAGTTTGTTAACTTTTATGATTACCAAATCCTGTTTAATTTAACTAAGTTGAATATTTTGAACAATTTTAAGTAAGTATAATTTATAGACCTCCAGTTAATTAAATTATTCTCTAAATAGCTCTATAAAATATCACATTTATCATATAAAATAATGTTATTCATATTTTTCATAAAATTATGATAGTACCCTTAGATCTAAAAAATTTATTTGAGTTTAAATTTACCATAATCATCAAATATTCTGTAGTGTTGATCATTAATTATATGTAAACAATTGACCTTTAAATCACAACACCACATTTTATTTTTAATCAAATTACTAACAATTGAATCACTGTCCATGAACTTTTAATCAATTTTTAGGGAATTCAGGCTAACACTTCCATTTAAATGCTTGTCTGAATAATATGACAATTCTGAAAGTCGAAATTAGTATTTACTACATTTTTAAAAATATATTTGCCATTTTATCTTTGGATATATTACTAGCATAAAACTTGTCCAAAAATCTGCATTTGTCTGTGCTCCAAGAGAAAATTTTTCTTTTGAATTGTAATATTTAATTAATTATATTATGCAATTCATTAAATAAATTATCTCTTTTATTTTAAATTTAGACATGTAAATGTTCAGACATTTATGAAGAAAAGGTAGACTTATGTAGTTTTAAACATTGACTTTATGCATGCTGAACATGCTTTCAATACATTGTGTATCATAATCATAGCTCTGATTGTGACACACAACGCATTGAAAGAATGTTTAGCATAAATAAAGTCAATTTTTTAAAGCTACATAGTCTATATTTTCTTTACAAATGTCCAAACATTTATATATCTAAAATTAATTATATTAGTTTTTTAAATATTATCGTCTTTAGCATTGCTGTATCTAAGTTGATATTTTGAATATGTCATGTATAAATCTCATTTTGATGTATCAACCTAATAATGGAAAAAATAATTGGAGCTCACACACATTCCCTCATAGCATATTTGTTATTATTTCAAATTACTAGAATTTCTTCCAGAAGTAAAAGGATATACTACTACTACTACTATGGCAATAGTTCCTCTCCTACTACTCCTATTCATGTTCCTCATCCTGTTGTTGCTACTGCTCTTACTACTACTACTACTACTACTACAACTACTACTACTACTACTGCTAGTACTACTACCACCACCATCACTACTATCACAAGTGCTACCAATAATACTACCACTACTACTACCACTACTATTACTACTACTACTGCTACTACTACTACTACTACTACTACTACTACTACTACTACTACTGCTGCTACTACTAATACTACAAAAGTATTGTAATATTCAATTTATCTGTCGTAAAAAAGACAAAATATAAACCATTTAATTGTAATTACTAATACCATTGCTTTAATTAACGTTGTACTATTATATATAATTCCTTTCAATTTTAACATTAAATTTTTTAACAAAAATTATTATTAATAATAATGCTATACAGCAAGGAATAAAAGTGTTCTTTCTATAAACTTTCTAAAATATTTAATATGTAGGTCTGTGTATCATTATCTAATTTTCATCTAAAACAATCAATCATCCATGATTTCCTTTAAAAATTAAAACAATAGATGCTACAAGTTATACTTTATGTAAAATCAAATATTATGCCGTCACATTTATTTGATATTCTGGCCTTCCAAAAAAATTTGAAGTCATTTATATATTAAATTACTTTTTTTCTCTGGATTACGATTTTCAATAATAGTATTTTTATTAATCTTAAACATTAATAATTATTTAGATATGTAGTAATTTGGTTACTGCAGTGTTAGCATCTACCAAATATTTTCTTTTTAACCAATATTTAGGAAAAAATAAATTAAATATATTTATTAGGAAAACAAATATAAGTCTAGATGTTTGTACTTGCATAAATGTTACTGAAAATAATTTTGCAGGCAGACTCATAACTAATTAATTATTTTAATAAACTAGCATTTTTTTTTCTTTTTATTTATCCGTGCATCTGCCTTAATTCAGTCTGATAAGAGTTCCATTTTTGTCTGATCTTCAATTGTATATATTAATACCTTGTACAGGCTTAAACCTGCAATTATATATAATATCTGAAAAAGCTACATATATATATATATATATATATATATATATATTGCTTAAACCTGCAATTATATATAATATCTGAAAAAGCTGAAACTTATTACTAGCAGGCGATCTCATTCACAAATTAACATTTCGTATATTATTTTAAATTAAATATTAACTAATTTCATTGACATGTAAATAAATTTTAATACTCTCATATATAACAAGAATGTTCTCTGATATGATTGTAATTGTAAGCATGAAATATTCAAGCTGTATTAAAATTATTTACATGCTGTTGAAGTTGGTAACATTGAAAATCTGTGTACTTTTGTATTTAAATTAAATGTAGATTTTGTATTTGAATAAATAAATATATTTGTACATGGAAAAAAAATGACATCCCGTGAAAATAAGCCCTAAGCCATCTCTTGGAGCAAAAATTCATATAAAACCTGGTCTTATTTTCAGAGAAACATGGTGGCATTTTTTTATCAGTAATAAAAATATAAAAGCTATAATTTTTATATTCAGTAATTGATTATGAAATTTCAGATAAATAATGCAAGATATATACATGTTGGAGAATTTTTAAAATATATACACAGTTGTTAATAGCAATATTTTTTATTTCTCCAGGCCTCTGCCATATTAGACATTTATGGTGTTTTTTTTTCTTATAATTGGTTCTAACTATTATCCCAAACCTTGATTAATCCCCCAAAAGAATAGCCACTTGATATCCCTATTAACATCCATAAAATTTATATTATGTTTAAAATTGCCACAATCATCTTTACATTCTATATTTTTACTTGAAACTCATAATTCATTTTATCTTAATTAACTTTGTATATTAGATTCCTGTCTGTCATTGTGGTGATCTGAGATTTTCCAATTATGTACAGTAGTCATGGTATAAACAATGGAGACCATTTATGACAGAAATAGTTAGTCAAATATAACAAAAATATTTAACATAGACAAACAAAAAAAAATATGTCGTACAAGTATATAAATATTTGGATTAAATAAGTATTAGGTAAAATCTTACCATTTCCCTCTGTTGATGTTTAAATTTGAATGCAATAAAGTGCTCATTATAAACTATATTTTATTTTGCTTAACTAAAGGCAATAATATTTTTCATTATGTTATAGACTAATACTTATATCCCCCCTTTTGTCTCTATATTGAAGTAAAGAAAAAAAAATCAAATATAAAAATAAATAAAGTTAATGATGCTGACCTAAATTTAGTTTGAAGTTATAAGAAAAATATTCTATTGAATTATTTCAGTAATTCTTATTAATCCATTTCAGGTATAGATAGTAAATTGTGAGTATTGTATAACATTGACCAAGTCATTTATCTTTTATAGTCTTGGAATTTCCAGTTTAAAGTGGAGAATTATTGGTTAGCTCTGTTGGTAGAGTGTTTGCCTTAAATTCAATATTCAAAAATCTAAAGGTGCAAGTTCAACTTCTCAGTGAATATTGTCACTGTGCCTATAGGCCAGCAACACCTGAAGAAGAGTGGAGAATAATACTACTCGAAACATTGTGTAATTACTAACCTGTATTTTCTATTTGTGTGTTATTACTAACAAGTTGTTTGTATTTGGAAAGTTTAAATAAAGTTTAAAATTTTCTATACATTTAACATTCACTCATAAATGATGGAAATAGTCCAACATGTCACATCTTACTTTAAGATAATACCTTTAAATATGCTAGATTACAGATCTCAGGGATTCTTTTTAATCAATATAAAAATTTGTAATATATAGATACACCTGGGTGTCATTTTATGCAGTAGATAGATTCCACAGATAACGCACCTTAAAAAAATCACACAAAAATAGACTTAACTTACCTTGAAAAATGGGGGATAGGTTCTGTATTTTTCAGAATTCACATAAAAGCAAAGCAACAAGGAAAAATTATTTTAAAATTCACATTAAAAAAATAAGCAAATAAAGTATGACTATAAAAAATTTCAAATATTTGAAAAAAATTAATACAAGCCAAACATTTTTTTTACTTTTTTTATTAACTACAGTATTTAATTTTACATTTTCCATACATATTTTAATCATTACCACTAGTGTTCATTTGTAAACTGGTAAGAAATCAGATTGGATGTGATGTGATGTATTGTAGCTTCTCCTTAAATGAAGTCAAGAATCTCTCAGCAATTATGCCCAGAAAAACCTGTTGGACACTTTATTTTTATTTGTAATGTGATGTAGAACTAGCACCACATTTAGTTTTGTGCTGCGTTAATGGTTTTCTGTTTCTATATTAAAAAATGAGATTGTAATCAAAACAAAATGATTATGCATTATCATCAGAAAGATTATTTTCAGTTTATAAAAATCTTCATTTTTTTATTTTAAAAATCTAAAAGATTATTTATTTCTGTTATTTATATATATATATATATATATATACAGAAATAAATAATCTTTTAAATATATATATATATATATATATATATATATATATACAGTTTAAAAGTTTAATTTTTTTGAATATTTATTGTGACATTTTTATATGTAAGTATAAATATACTATTATTATTATTTACTCATTAGTATAAATAGGTTATTTACATATAAGCTAAAATTCTAAATACAGCTTCAGACCATATTCATGTTAGCTGCTAATATAATGTTATATTTTTGAAAAAAAAAGTATTCCAAGTCAAAATAAGTTATTAATAATTTAAATTTCTTGATATCTAATAAATATAGTGAAATATATAAAAAAAAATTAAAATTTTAATGGTAAATACAATATTATAGTTTAAATTCTTTTAGAGTGCTTTTGAATGTTAATCGATTGATTCATAATTCTAAGAGTATAATTCCTAAATTGCAAAGAAGTAATATAATTTATCAGATTTCATGTGGATGTCAGAAATTATATATAGGTGGATCGAATTGTTCTGTGGAGAAAAGATTGAAGGAGCATCAATTATTATATAATCAAATTAAAAATAATGTAAATAGTCAATTCAATACAGCTTCAGTATTCTTATGAAAAAAACTTGTAATTATAGGTTTACATTTAATTGTAGTGAAATAAAAATGTTACTGGAAGAAAGAAATCATAAAAAGAGGAAAATTAAAGAGGCAATTTTGATTGATAAATATAAGGATGATGTTATTCATAGGCAAGTTGCAGATATGGCCACACACAGCTTATGGAAATATATGTAACATTAAGGTTAAAAAAATGAAATTCAATGAAAACTGACGAGGATTACCATGTAATCGAAAGCACTACAAAATAATTTAAACTATAATATTGTATTTTCTGTTAAAATTATATATATATATATATATATATATATATATATATATATAGATTTATACATATATATATATATATATATATATATATATATATATATATTGAAGCTACATATAAGCACCAATATATAATTTCATGTTTGCATTGTTAAAACGTACAAACAAAATTTCAAAGTACAAATTTTTCATAATTTTTTATTAATAAAAATTAAATGTACATTATAAATGCACAGATAGAGATATACAGTATAATTAATTATAAAGTTATTTTGTGTTAAATGCAAAATATTTTCTAAAAGTTAAAAATATAATTTATTCTAAATTTAACTTTAAAATAGTTTAGAAATATAAAGGTGTTTTGTTTTTTAACAATAAAAAAAGGTTGAAATGATTACTCTAGAAAAAGTAACTAAAATGCTTATAAACAGATTGTAGATTAAATTTTAGGAAATAAATAATTTAAATAATTTAATTGGAAAAGTTGTTATTCCCAAAAATAAGAGCTTGCAAATAGGGTATTGAACAAAGAATCTTGGACCTTAGTGAAAGTAATGAAGGTATCTATTCCCAGTTGATCAAAGGATCCAGACAACAAGAGATTGATGTGAATTTTTCTGATAAGATAGCTCTAAACCATATAAATAGTTTTGAAAATTATGTTAGTTTTTATTCTATATTCATTATTATTCTATCTTTGGTTCTTTATCTTTCCATAGTTTATTATTCTCCATTTATTATTAATATTTTATCTTGATTATGCTAATGATTATTATTCTGCCAGTATTATTTTTTTGTCTCATTTAATTTTTATCTGATAGTTCCACCAAGTTTACCATACAAAAGTATAGAAGTCTCCATTCGTCTTGCTCTTTCAAGCTGGCAGAGGGAAGGACAAAAACAATTGCTGAGTTATGTCAATGAAGCTGTCAATAATAGAAGAAACCATTTGAATGTGTATCTATTATCTATACACCTTGAAATAGAAAAAAAGTTGATATCAAGTGCTAAAGGAAGAGCCAGACACCAGACCAAGAATTAATATCTACATATTCAAGTGATTTAAACTTTCAGCCACCATAGATATGGCTTTAAGTATCAACTCTGCTAGTATCTAAAGACTGAACCAAAACTTCTGAAAATATAAATATCAACATTATCTTATTTACGAGTGATGTGTGGTAGATGATAATTTTCTACCACATGTCATCCATTTTTCTTTCATACATGTCATGTAGTGATATGCATGCAACTGCCAGTCACTGTATGCTATATATGTGCTGTAGAAGTTCAATTCCTGCCATAGACATATAATTTTTTCCATGGATGAATTCTTATATAATTATTGTAATGCAGATGAGAATCCCTGTATTTTATGATCATATTCTATTATTTATTGTGCATTAATATCATAACCTGTAATAGATCACATTAACCAAGTAGTAAGATCATCATTTATTTATAATTTTGTAGCAGTTAGCATTATAACAGTGGTAGTTATAGTTGAGAACAGTTCAAAGTATATGCAGTAGATTGGAAAACATTCAAATAATTAACATTAACAGTATTTTAAAATAGTATCAATTAGTCTAAACATTTATATCACCATATGTAATGTCTGTGCACATATTGAACTTTCTAAGACTTACAAAAAATGTTTTCAAAGATAATCCTCTATTAGTGATATAGTTTTTGCATTAGCAATAAGATGACAAAAAGATTGTATCATAATCATTAATTTTTAAACCAATTACTAAAATCACATTTTTTTACAAATATGCACTACCCAGGCTGAGATAATCTAAATTCCTCAGACAATCACATATTATCATTTCTAAGCCACCTCTTTAATAGATTTAGCATATAATAGAATACTATCAATCATATAAAAAGTTCCCTATAATGCTCACATCTTTATATATATTTTTAATTAATAAGATAAACCTGTAGCAGAAGAGAAAAGAATAGCTACAAAACATTACACCCTGGGATGTAAATTATGGATATGTTTTAAACAACATAAAAAGGTAGAAATTTCTGAACCATTGTCAATGCTTAGAATGTCAAACTACTGTGTAGAAACTATGATTAGGAAATTAATTAGTTAATGCTTTCTTGTTCTAAAATGATGTTCAATAGTTGACATGATTACTAAGGCATTTCATCAAGCTATTGCTTTATTAGACAAATTCTTTTTTTTTCTTTAGCTCATCATTTTTTTAATTTCTTCTTCCACATTTTTTTTTTTAAAAAGCATTGGAATAAATGAATGAATGAACAAATAAAAATATAAAATAATTAATAGATAAATAAATGAGTAGATCAATTAATGGCTGAATATGAAAAGGTTAATCATATTTATAATTTTTTTATTCAATGTCATATTTAGATCGTCAGATTGAACACTATTTCCATAGTAAGGCATTAAAATTCTTCTTTTTCACTCATGTATTTGTCTGATTTGTTCTCGAAGCAGATTCCCATTGTTTAAAATTCATACAATCATAAATTTACATACTACAATGTCCTTTTGAATATTATAACCTCCTTTACAATTAAAAATATTTTAAATTACGAATTTATAATCATAATATTTATAATTTATAATATTAAGTAAATATTTTGAAATAAAATGATACTGTTTTATAAATTTAAAATACAGAAATCATATAGATCAAAACAAAGCAGTTTTATTTATTTAGCATTATATTTTAAATGATCTTTTTCATAAATACTAAGCAAAATTGACATATTAAACTATTAAAAAATAAGGTTTTTACATTTTAAAATAGAAATGCATAGTAAAAGTAATTTAAAGTGATCACTTAACATCTTCATGATCTCACTCAAATGCTTAAGATTTTTTCATACATAAATGGTTGGGTTGAAAGTGTAGATGGATTCATTCTATCTTATCACAAAAACTTTATTTTGTGTTTGGAAGTGAGAATATTCATTTATAGCTAAAAATCCACAAAGTACTTATGCATTAGCTTAATGGCTAATTATTACTATTACAGGTTATAAAACAGTGCTATATAAAATAAATATCTCATTTGCATATGTTTAATTTCAACTAAGAATGACTCTAAATTCTAGAAAATTTTGCAAGTGCCATTCATTCAGGCATAATAAAAGTAATTTAAAGTGATCACTTAACATCTTGCTCTCATGTCCAAATGCTTAAGATTTACCCATACATAAACATTTGGGTTGAAAGGTATCTGGATTCAATCTATCTTTTCACAAAGACTTTATCTTGTGTTTTGAAGTGAGAATATTTATTTATATTTAAAAATCCACAAAGCACATGTGCATTAGCTTAATATATATATATATATATATATATATATATATATATATATATATATATTGTACCGGTCAAAATTGTATGTCAATTCAACATGATTCATGGTCTGGGTAAAAAGTACTTTAGATCCAACAATACACAAGGTCAAAGATCAAAAATACTTATGGATTCTAACCTGTTTACACACCCTCTAAATCTAATAACTAATTAACAACACTTTCATGGTAAGCAATTAATCTTTTTTCAAGTCCGGCCAGCTGCAACAGAAGTCGAACATGAGTCACTGGGATTTCTAATATTTAATTCTATCATTCAATTTAATTTAGCATATGAGTGAGGTGATATAATGGAAACGCATTTGGAAAATGTATGTGTGTGTGTGTGTGGGACATAGAGCCATCAGATAGCAGTACACTATTAATCGATAAGTAATTTTAAAAAATAAAATAAAATCAATTAGAAATGAACCACAGGTAAATTAAATTAAATTCAGAGATATTTAATAAACATTTATCTATAATTTTTAATGCCTCACTACTTAACATTCCTGTTTATTAACAGACAATTTTGTGATTATAAACTTAATGCATATATTTATTTCAAAATAGCGGTATAATTTATATGCCAATTTTCTTACAAATGGTTGATTTCAATTCTTGGGTGGATGCCACTTCAAGCATTTACAGAAAAGAGACAATTATATGTCAAGACCTTTGCTTAGTATTATTAACTTTCACATGAACAAAAGACTTTCCAAGAGAGAAATTTATTTGGCTATATTTAAGAAATGGTTTAGAGAGGATTGACACACTTGAATATAAGTGTCTTGCAATATTCGCCAATGACTATGTTACATTAAAAAAGTAATAAAATCTCACCCAACTGGGATAAAACCACCATGAGGTGCTCAATCTGGAGAAAATGGAATATATCCAGCACCAGATTCATGTCACTGACATGAACTTGATTTCACTGCCCCAGTCCAGTGATGCCAACATTAAGAATGAAAATTAATTTGCGCCATTGGCAAATTTAAAAATTTCAGGTGAAAACAAAAGAATCTCCAAAATTCACCAAGCTCAGCATACCTTGGATTTTCTCTTTTATTGTTTTTAAGACCTGATCAACATTTTACTTAAACCAGGAATGCATCATGTGGTATCATTTTCAGGCAAAAAGAGTCACAAATAAAGTATAGAGCTGGATAATGTAAAACAAGTACTACATACAACTATAAATTATTTAACTTAAAATTACATTGAGTGACATATTACATTTAAATAATAGCGAATTGGCCCAGTTTAGATTTCAACAAATACATTTTTAACATTATGCAAAAATCATATTTCAGTTTAGGGTGATACATCTCTTTCTTCCAAACAAAATTTCAATAAAACATTTTAAATTCAATATTAATCAACTCTCTCTTGAAAATGATCAATTAATACAATTTTCCACTCCCCCCTTTTTATGTTTAAATTATAATTAAATGGGCACACTTGACCCAATGTCTTCTGAAACCAAACTGTTTATGCATAAGGTAAGTTTTCTATGTAAAATCAAATATAAAATATAATTCATTTCACATCGACAAAAAGAAAATGTTGCTCTAATTAATAATCCCTTAGAGTGAAATCTTAATTTCTATCTAGTGACAGACATTAGTTGGAAAATTAATTCTCTAATACGAGAACATGGAGGGTAGGAATTTGTTGAGGTAAAAGCAAACCGGCATATAGGTAAAATTTTGAAATCAAATATAAATTTAAATGACATATTTATAAGCAAATAGCAAATATCATTTATAGACTGCTTGACTAAACGAAAACTAAATTCACATTAAGATATAAATATATTTATAGCAGAGGCATTAAAATTCAGTTACAGAAAGTCAAGGTTACAAAATGAAAATAGCATTTGGATCAATAAAGAGAGATTACATTTTAAAGGCATGTATTTACAAAGTACTTAATTATGCGATAAACTGGAGACAAATTACAAACAATAAAAAATTACCTAACATTTTAAATCCTAGTCCCATGATGGCATGACGAATTTCAAATTGGCTTCACATTTTGAACATAGGAATAGCTAACTATTTGCTTTTATTCAGAGTTCAACATTTTAGCAGTCCAAAAATTAAACGTTCAAATAAATTTTCTGCTTTCATGGCATCTGCGATTCTATTTGGGACAAAGGGAACCTAAGGAGGTTATAGTCTGCTTACCACAAACTCATATTGAGCACTTTTTTAGGTAAATTTTATATGAACTTAGCATGACAATCATCAGAATCAGCATAACTGAAAACTCTACCCAACTGCTTCAATTACAAAAAACTGCATTGCTCTCCAAACTGTTTTGCAAAAAAAAAAAAAAGTCACTCTTATTGTTGTTCTCATCTATTTATAGGTTTTTTTTTTTTAGATCACTTTCACCCAGAGCGTAATCCATATTTTTGACTCTGGCAATTACTATACTTGATCTAAACTATTTGACCATTGTCTTCCTCAGTTTCGCCCCTTCCCCAATAAACCCAATGATTTTATTGTTTCAATTTTAAATATAGATTTTAAAAAAGTTTCTTTTACTTTAATTTAATTACAAAATCCATTACTATTTCGTTAATGGATTCTCATTTGTTTTATTTTATAGAATGTAATTAGAACTTATCATAAAAGTGAATCTCCAGAATAAAATGCTCAATTAAAAAAAAAAACAAAAAAAAAAAAAAACATATTATTTTCAAATTTATTTCTTAATTTATTTTAATTTTATTATACAGTTTCTGTTTTTTTTTTAATTGTATATACACACATATATCTATATCTAATATTTAAAATCATTATTTAAACAAAATATTTCAGATTTTATTAACTAATTCTTTATCTGCAGATCTAATATATACAAAATGGCAAACGGAAACCCCAATAATAATAATTGTTTACAAACTGATTATATTAGCAATATTAAAAGACGTGAAGCATGGATCCAATCCATAGATCGAGATCCAATGCTTCAATATATATATATATATATTAAAAAACCCAAATTACATATACATAATATTCAATAAATTTTACTACTGCAGTATTAGTTTCTAATTAATTATACAGAAGCAAAATCATTCCTTCTCACTAGCATCATTAACAGTGGTGTTAAAACTGCAATCATACTTTCACCTTAGACACAAAATAGAGACTTTAAGAAAATAAGAGAGGCCATCTTAAGTTTAAACTCAAATGCAATTATATGAGCCAATCTACAAAAATGTTAATGGCATTTGTGAGAAGAGATGATTAACTTCTGAATAATTAAATCTAACACTATCCTAGTAAAATTTAATGATTGTTATATAATTTAATATCATCTAATATTGGTACAAAATCAATTTTAATATTTCAGAAATGCTAATAAGATTACTAAAATAAGAAATAGATTTAAAGTGAATGATTTATTTATTCACACATTCACTTCTAGACACTTAAGATTGATTCATATAATTGCATTTGTGTTTGAAATTAAGACAACTTGGTGAGATGGTTAATTTATTATTTTATATTCATGGAGATTCTTGTTAAATTATCCTAATGTTAATAATACTAAATCATTGCTTTTGAAAAAGTAATTTAATCCCATGCACAGTGCATATTTCCAGTGATAAATTTAAAAAAGTTAATTTTTTTTTTATGTTCCTGAGTGCTGTTTTATATCTATATCACTTAATATCAAATACACATTCTCACAAAATTTCATTACTTGTGATGAGGAAAAAACAGCAAAGAATTAGTAAACACTTTATGTAATTTTGAATAATTTATTGTAGTGAAATTTATGAAATCATTAAATAAATAATTTAATTATCAAAATATTTAAAAAAAACAATAATATACTGAAACAGTATTTTTGTCTATCATCCTGTTTTTCCTACTATGTGTCATAGTAGTATATTTTTCCCCAGTTCAAACACATCCCAGTTCATGTATATAAGCTTACAATAGTTTGTTGTAATATGTAAGAGTGTATATTCTCATGTATGTGTGTGTATTTGTATCTGTGTGCAAATGTAATAATAATATTCATGTTTGTATGCATATAATGTGTATGCCATTATAATTTATAATTTTAAAATGAAAATAAATTGTGAACATGGTTGTATGTGTGGTGGCACACCTATCTATATCTGTAAAGGTAACTGTAATGTCATAGATTTAGTAAACATTCAGATTTTCTAAATTCTTTCTAAATTATTTTAAGTTATGTAATTTACAGATTTGTTGGTATTCACATATAATTCTTAAATTCAGGGATACCTGTCTTATGCATATAATGGAATGTTGTCAACTTAAATCTCTTTTAAAACAATAGAGAGAAACAAGGTCTCTCAATTTCTCAGAAATACCTCTAATTAAATGGTAAAATGAGAGCCAAAGATTTTTAAAGATATAAAATAAAGTTCAAAAGAGCAAAGACAAATTATTAACCTGGCACCAGTTGTCAATAGCCAAGCCAAGTCTTTTGTTCTTATTAAACTTATGCTTGCTATTAAAAATTAAAAATTGAAAATTAAAAGTCATAAACAACTTTTAATGGCTTGTGAGGTGGAAATGAGAAAGAGTTGGAAACCCCCAAAATTCAGTCAACAAGGTTCACTCATACAGTTTTTCTGCAATGAAAACCATGGGATAAACCAACTGCTGCTCCTCCCTCTCATAAAATTGGCCCATGATGGAGACCAAGTTCAAGACCCACAACCTGCCAAGAAGACACTCACAAGCCACCTAATGAAGAATGCCAGCATCAAACACCTCAGCTGGATGAAGATCCATAAATTTCTTTCCACAGAGCTCTATAAAATATTAAACTAAACTTTTAAAGTAATTCATAAATATAAAGCTAGCTAAATATTGAACATTCAAAATTAATAATTTGTAATATCTTTTAAAAGACAATTTTGTAATACTATTTTAATAATAATTTTTGTAAGTGTCTAGCCTGCTCAATAAATATTAGTAACTGATAATTTTCTTAAGATAATAACTGTTATCAATTATTATTATTATTTATCTATCTTTGTGATCTGCTATCATGCCTATTTCTATTTTATACATTGTTAATTTATCTATTTATGTTATGCCATTCAGAGTGGAGAATAATTTTGGAAAGTTGATTAGACATTCTCACTCATTTTATGTTTATTACATATATATATAATCTCTGGTTTGAAAACCAACTCTTATATATATATATATAATATATATATATATATATATATATATATATATATATATATATATATATATATATATATATTATATATATATATATATATATATATATATATATATATATATATTATAATGGTTGTAATGAAGTGATATATCCAGTTTTACCATAATCTGCCATACAGGGTGCCACTAGGCCATGTGAACCTAGAAAATTTATAGAGTAGGCCGATATGCGCTGTTAAGATCACGACTATCAGCACAAGTCACTAGCTCATGAAGTAGCAGAGATTTAAAACATTTATTAAATATATTTCTTTTAATAAAGAATAATAAAAATAATCACTAGATCACTATCAGTACTAGTAACATAAAAATTAACTTTATTTATGTATATATAAATAATAACACAAACCTAAAAAATAATTATATAAAAAAATATGTTTGCTTCATTATTATTTACAATTATTTTTATTTGTTTTAACTTTTATTTTTAATCTTAGAAATGTTGAGTATAGATGAGCTACCCAGACGATGCACTAAAAAACTTTCAAACATTTGATTCCAGGCTAAAAGCCCACAGCCACACCAACGCTGACAGGAATGTGCATCTGAACAGCATGATATTATTGGAGAAAACATGTTCTTCATCCAGAACAGGAAATGGACATCTGTCTGGTGAAGGAATCATGCATGTAATATAATAAAAAAATAATGCTTCGTATGGATGGGAGAGTGGTCTATCTGCCGTGCTTATCCTCCCAATCCATAGAGCTGGAATGGGTCAATGGCACAGGAAATACATCTGTATCCATTTCAACAGTATGACTACCTCTTTGGGGTCATGCATTCAGTTGGACTCATTGCCCTAGGTGCTAACACACTTCACATTGCATTGATATAAACATCCATATATCTCTCCACCAGCATTGACACAACTACAAAACAAATAGTCTGAAATCAAACCCCATTTAAACAGATATTTAAATGAGTCTAGCAGCCATCTACACTCAACTAACATTTAAATCATTTTATTAATTTAATTCTAAAAAAAAATCTTTAGTTTAAGGTTTTAAAATCATTTTAAGATGACATATTATATTTAACTTATTTTACTACAAATACTACTTGACCTATTTTTTTTCTTTTAAATTCAACAATGCACATATAATGATATATGTTTCTATTTTTTAAATTTAAGTTTGCAATTGCATACCTCTACCCTATTACGAACAGATATTAAGCATGAATAAATAAAAGAAAAACAATACATATTTTAAGAGATTACATTTCAAACTTTAGATAAGACTTTTAAAACTTCAAAGTTTATAAAAATAAAGTCAGATTTGGTCAAAGGAGAAATTCTATAATTCATCTTTAGAAACAAATAAAATTTGAAGATTTTAAATTTAAAAGAGTTTTCATTTCATTTTTATCAATAATGTATACTTTCTTTCTCTTTCTCCATGCTCGTTCCTTCGCGATGAAGATCTAATTTATGCAAGGGCCCTTTTCTTGTGGATGATGATGATTTAGGAAAATTTCCAATGATTTCTAAAGATATTACTAGTGGTTCGATCCTGGGATCCATGGAAATGAATGCTGCCTTTGGCCAGCTGAACCGAAGGAAGCCCGTTGATGCTGATTACATTCTTAGTGATGGCGACAATAGCTTTTTAAAATTTTTCTGCTTTCAGCAAAGATAATTGAATTTAAAGTTTTAATTTTCTGATTCTCTTATTAATTATTTCTTTTGGATTTTCTTTTTATAGTCCTGAGGCATCTTATCTCTGGAATGCACAGATCGATCAAACATATTTTATGTCTGTATTTTATTGGTTTATTGGGTTAGTGTCCAAGTAGATTTTGGGTTTGTGGCTAGGTAAGATTTTGGGTTTTCCACTGAGGTCTGTGTCTATATCTTTGGGCAGGAACTCTTATCTATTTTGTAATCATCTTTTCAATGGTCATTTTGTCCTAAGCATCTGTTTGTAATTTTTATTTTTAAGATTAAAACTCTCGTTATTTTTAAAATTAAAAGGTTTTTTATTATATTTTATTTAAATTATAGAATCTTTGCTTCGATTCTATAACCTTTTCAAAGCTTATCTTGTTTTAATATTTAAATCAAACATATTAATAAATTAATAATTTGTTAATTGTGCATTTTGAACATTTGTGCTTTTAATTCAGTATTAGATATTTACAAAAACATTATGTATTAGAATTTAAATGTAACACACACACACACACACACATATATATATATATATATATCCCATTATATATATATATATATATATATATATATATATATATATATATATATATATATATATAGTTAAGCTACTATGTCTTGGCTTATTGTTTAATACAGGTATGCTTATTAAATGTCTGTTTAGTTAAGTACAAAAGAGTGATATTTTAAAGCATATTATAAGTAATTAGTTAATTTTAAGTTCCAAATATGCTTTACTCCGCTATAGTTATTCTCACAAACTATACAGATTATTGGGTAAGGTATGTAACTTGTCATCACCTCTTTTAGTAAGATTTAAGTATGCTGATTTACAAATCAGCGGACCAGCATATAGTAGTTTTGCAGAATGAAAGTATAGATTTATCATTTCATTAATTTTAATATTTATATTTAGAAAGCATTATGAATGTGTTTTTATAAAGCACACAGCTGCAGTATACATCTTGCTATTATATGTTTATTAAAATGGGCTTTGGTTTTAAGAGCCACCCCATTATTCTTAGTTCACACAGCTCTCTTTTAAAATGGGCTTTTGTTTTAAGGGCCACACCATTATCTTCTTTAGAACTGGAACACCAGGGTTCAGATTGATTTATAAGCTGTTTTAATATGTAATCTAGTTTCACATAGCTACAATATAAAGGGAGAAAAAACTCTAAAGAGTTACATGGATAATACCTATCAAGAAAAAAGTCACTTGATTAATATGATAACTTCAATTTTTTATGTTAAAAACAATACAGTTGATGGCACCACTTAGATGAAAATAATAGTTTTAAAAGATATAACATTATTTTAATTATGATTGGTGCTTCCTATTACTAATAAATCCATTATCTCTGAATCATTTAGATTAGGCAATGCTTTGCAAATGAATGAAAACATTGTTTTAATTATTTTTATTTAATTTACATTCTCTGTTTTTCTATATTATTGTAAACTATTGTAATCAGTTTTATTCTTTAGGTTAGAAGACAGTTTTAAAATTTGATACATTAGAAATAGATACTTGATAATATAATATGGCATTGAAATATTTTAGGTAGGTGATCTAGCTTTTAAATATGGCCTACTGAATGGAGGCAGTTTTCATTATTTTGATATCAAATTTGAAAATCATTCTTAAAACTTCAATATGTTTTAAGCAAACTGTACAAAAATGTAGTATATATATATATATGTTAAAATGAAGATTTGCACGGATTAAATATATAAAATACATATTTTGTGGGTTCATCCGTGTTAAAAACTTTTAATATTAATATACTGACATTTCGACTTGGTCACACAAGCCATCCACAGAGTTGTAAAAGGTAGAAAGACGGTTGTAGAGGCACTACAATCACTGATTTGAATAAAATGTTAAAATTCCACCAATAGCAAAAAATGTTAAATTTAGGAATGTTTTTTAAAAAAATCTTTCCAAATAGGAGGAAGTTTGCATGTATCATCTCGCTTATTGATACAATCTGGCCTTTTAAGTATCTCAATGGCTTCTCTAATTTTGCATTGGTAGAGATTATCACATCTGGATATGATCCTGGTACTAGAAAAATCAATTTTATGACCTAAATCTATAGTATGGAGTGAGAGTGCTGATGATGATGAGTGTTGTTTAACTGCATTAGCATGCTCATCTCTCCTAACACTGATGTGACGATTACTCATACCTATGTAAGAAGCTTTACAATTTTTACATGGGATTTGATAGACACCATGAGATTCAAGAGGGATTGAATCCTTAGGCTTGGTTATTATATTGCTGATCTTTTGATGAGCAGAAAATGCTGTATCTATATTATAGTGTTTTAATATACATCCGATACAGTCTGTAGTTCCTTTTACATATGGAACACAAATCGTAATAGCTGATTTATCATCTTTTTGTTTCCTATTTTGTCTATTTTGGGCTTGAAATAAGGCTTTTTTTATAAATTTGTAATTATAACTATTTGCTAATAAAACACTATTAATATGATTTATTTCTTCTTTCAGATGTGTCTCATCTGAAAGGTTAATTGCTCTATTTAAAAGAGTTTTGGCTACAGAAACTATCTGAGTTGGGTGTTGATGAGAATGGAAATGCAAATATCTGTCTGTGTGTGTATCCTTTCTGTAAATAGAAAAAGATAAACTATTTGGTGTTCTGGTGACTAGAACATCAAGAAAAGGGAGTTTTCCATCAGACTCTGTCTCCATTGTAAATTTAATATGAGGATGCATATTATTTAAATGTAAGAAAAAATCATCTAATTTATTTTTTCCATGTTGCCATATGACAAAAGTGTCATCTATGTATCTGAGCCAAATGAGAGGTTTTAAAGATGATGATTCTAAATCACTAGTTTCTATATATTCCATGAATAAATCAGCTATTACTCCTGAGATAGTTGAGCCCATAGGAGTACCAAAAACTTCTCTCTAATGCTGTCCATTGTATACAAAATATGTATTTAAGAGACAATGTTTAATTAAAGCAATAATATGGTCTGGTAAATTGCAACGTTGTGAGATTATATTTAAAGCTTCATCAATTGGAATGTTTGTAAACAAAGACACGACATCAAAACTGACCAGAATGTCATTAGCATTAATTTTTAAACTTTTTAAAGCAGAAATAAAATGAAGAGAGTTTTTAATATATGATTTAATAGATGGGATTGTAGGTTTAATGAAATCCGATAAGTATCTGGCTAAAATATGAGTTGGAGAACCTATTGCACTTACTATTGGACGAAGGGGGGTATCTGGTTTGTGAATTTTTGGAAGTCCATAAAATTTTGGACAGACACAAGATTTTTCACGAGGGATTATTTTATTTTTTATCTCTGTTTCAATAGGTGATTTATTAATAATAGCTTTTGTTGTTTTTTCCAAATAAGTAGTATGATCTCTTTTTGATGGTTTATAAGTTTTATCATTAAGCAAATCTAAAATTTTATTATGATAAATGTCACGATCCATTACAACTGTGGCATTACCTTTATCAGCTGGAAGTACAACAATTGATTTTTCCGATTTTATATTATTTAATGCTTGTCTTTCTTTCTTTGAAATATTATTTTTAGGAAGTTTAGCTTTTTTGAAAATATTACAAATCTCATCTCTAGCCAAATCAGCCGATGTAGAATCAATTTTATCGAGAACTGATTCAACATTACAAACAATTTTCTCAAAAGGTATCCAGGAAGGTGTTAAAGCAAAATTGAAACCTTTTTCTAGAACTGAAATTTCATCTGTAGAGAGGGCTTTCCTAGATAAATTATAAATGGTTTTTTGATTTGGATACATAATGTTTGGAGATTGTGTTCTAATTAGCATTTGCAATTTTTTCTTTTGCTTTGCTGTTACAAATTCCGAATCTTTAAACTATCTAAAACTTGCAATACGATCAAAACTAGCCCACAGTAAAGGATGTATTTTATTACTAAGGAATAAACGTAAATGTAGCAATACTTTATCAATTTTGTCGAAATTTTTCCGAGTTTCTTTAATAAAAGAGTTTAAAATAATATTGCTAGTTTTCCTTAGAATTTTACTAACATTATAATTGTTCTTGTGAAACACAATTATATATATATTATAACGATCCAAACGAAGTGGTAGATCGCATCGCACCGCACCGCACTACCAAAGGGCGCCATCTAGGCATTTGAGCCTAGAAAAATTTATAGAGTAGGCAGATACGCGCTGTTAGGATTCCACTTTATTTACATATTTAGATCGTTAGCCCATTGTCACTAGCTCAGTGGAATAGCAGAGATTTAATAATATCATTTACTAGTATATAAAAGAATAAAGTAAGCCACTGCCAGTAATTATCATACAAACAGATTTATTTATGCACATATATATAAGGTTTAAAATTATTTTATTATTAGTTTTACATTTTAACATTTGGAAATTATTTTTTCAACTTTGATTTTTGACTTTAATTTACCTTTAATTACCATTACATTCTAATTTTACATTTTAATTAAGTTCGCACAGATGAGATTATAAAAACTTGTTATAAGTTGCTATAGATCGGTTACATAGATTACACGGTTAAAAACATTCCTAAGTAAGCATAAGCGATCAAAATATAAAATTATTGATTACTGACAATTGCGGAGGGAAATTTATATGTAACCCAATAGTATTCACCATAAGATACTTGCATTGTCACCAATAACTTAAAAGACATCCGAATAAATACATTTTAGATACTCACCGTAAGGTATCATTATTTATCGAATGTCTATATATTTTGATCAAATATGAAAACGCAAAACATAGTTAACCGATAAACAATCCATGCAAGCGTCTATAAACAACTTAAATTTAATGCATTTTTATTTAGAATCGAGTATGAATACTACATAGATTTGCATTGAAATTAAAATATTCTATCCCTATTTAACCTTAGGCTAAAATTCGCAGTCAAACTGGCATCAATCCATCTGATACATCGATGTATTCAATGTAATACGAAATACGGCAGCACCAAAAGAATTAAGAAAAGACATTGACTCTCAATCAGATAGGAATATTACATCTATCTAACGAGAAGAACAATAAAAAAAAAACTCCATAGAAAGGAACTGCGTTCTCCATCTTATAATTCCTTCCATAGGCAAACGGGTGAGTGCGGCGTATATATAAACGATTCTGCCCGTAGCGAATCTCCGATTACATCTATTAACTACATCAATATATCCAATCCATTGACCCAATCTAACAATGACATAAATAACCCAAGATTACCCTCCCCTAATATAACTTTACAAATCTATACAGCCATTCACACCCGACTTAAGTTTAACATTTATATAATTTATTTAACGGAAAACAAAAATCATAATAAAACTTAAAGAACAAAAAATAAATAAATGGAAATGATTTTACAAAATAAATACATTAAATAAAATTATAACTAATTAATAAATAATGTTGGTCAGATAGAATAAAATTGCAATCATTTAAATCTGGAAAGTTTTTAATTTACTGTTCATAAATTTTAAAGTTCTTACGGTTTTAAACAGTTCATCTTTATCTGTCGTTTGTAAGTTTGAACGGGAATTCCCACACCGTCCTGAAGATATTGGTATACATTTAGCCGATGTTTTATTCATTCATTCGGAGGTTTTTTAATTTAGTTGGTCCTCAATGTAGGAAACGATAGTTCATTTCTCCCTTCTTTAACAGCTGAAAGAATTGACCGTGCGTCTGTCAATTCCTCCAACTCCGTACTACTACATATAGTCACATCGTAATAATCAATTTCCAGTCACTCACTAACTAATAATTTCCAAACTTGTCCTTTTTATATTAATGTGAAGGATTGAATTTACATTACGTCACCGATGCGATGGTCCTTTCACTGCGGTCCGATTCCATAGGGATTTCTTCTTATTTGCTAACAGTTTCTATTGTTTTCCTATCTGACTAGTGTTTTTACATTTAAATGCTGAAGGCTGGTTTACATTTAACTAATTAACAATCATTTCCATTTCTGATTAATTAACCTGTTTTCCAAATCAAAAATATATTTAAAGATAAATTTAAAGATATAATTTCATCTCCAAATCTTTTTAAAATTTAGTTTTAAAATACTTTTTCTTTAATAAAGTTTTATTTTAATAATTTTTCATTATCTGTGCGATTTAATATATAAGAGTTTAAGACGATATTTTAATTTCAATTTTTAAAGAAAGTTTTTAAATGCGAACTTTTTATTTTAACTTGTTTAATAATATATATAAAAAAAAAAACAATGTAACGAACGTCTGTGCTCGTTACAATATATATATATATATATATGTGTGTGTGATTATTTTCAATTAAAGGATTTAATTAAAATTATGTTTTAAAATTCACTAGGACGAAAAAACAAGACATTATTTAAGTCAATACAAACTTTTTATAACAACAGGATTGAATTTTAAATATATTAAGATAAGTAGATTTAATTTAAATGGCAGATTGTTAGAAGTTTAGAAATGAAAAGAAATGAAACAAAAATATTCATATTACAAAAGCAAAAAGGTAGTTGCAATGATCAGTAAGAAAGACATCATTAAAAAAAAACATTAAATTATAAACAAAGGCAATATACAATAAATAACACATTTGCATAAATATAATCACATGCAATAACCACAACAGTAAATACAAAATAACTTTTTAAAGTGGAAGAATATATATATCAAATATTTTTATGAGCTATATATATAAATGAAACATTATTCAGGTACATCTGTGTATAATTTATTAATATATATGTACTTGGTCTTATTTCATTTATATATACATAAAAATTAAGTGCAATGCAAGACGAAAATGCAATACAAAAAAAAGAGAAGTTGTCAAAAGAGATTACAGAAATATTAGCAAACGGAAGTTTGTGAATCGTAGTAGACTAGAAAAGAAACACTTATATTTTCTTGAGGAGAAACCACAACAGTGCAAATATCCATTGGGCTCTGTTTGCAAATGAGGGCGTTAGAAACATCTAATCATAAAACCAGTAGATAATCTTAGAGTAGAACAGTTGTAATGAATAACATAGATTATAAAAAGGCCTTGTGATAAAAAAACATTGGCAGAAATACATAGAATGAGTAATTAATCAGTAGCGAAGAAAAAACGCAAATATCAAATCAAAACAACATTCATACTTTTGACATTTTACTTTTTGGAATATTCAAATATGGATATGAACAATTTTTTTTAATAATCACAAATGAAGTTTTAAAAAAAAATGTTTTAGAAGATTTTATAGTTCATTTTGCAAAATATATTGTTGGATTTCTTAAATCTGAAGACTGAAAAATTCTTTTTGTAACTCTTTATACTTGAGAAGTCTGCTTTTAACAGTGAAACCATTGGTTGTGTTTTAGAGTTTATTTTTTTTTTTTTTTTGGCTAGTTTGTTTGAGTTGTGAATTTGGTATAATTTTGATTAAAAGCATTTAATTTTTTATATATATATATATATATATATATATATATATATATATATATATATATATATATATATATTTTATATATATATATATTGTGCGGGACAAAAAATTTTACTTTCGTCTATCAATCTATTCTGATACAGAGGGCTAGTAAAGTTGTAAAATGGATGGAAGGGAATAATGTAGTGGGTGAAATGCAAGGAGGTTTTAGATTAGATAGGCGTATAGGAGATAGTTTATTTGTAGTTACACAACTTATGGATATGAGTAGGAATGCAGATAAACAGTTATATATGGGTTTTATAGATATAGAGAAGGCATATGATAGAGTAAATAGAAATAGATTATGGATAAGTTTAGAAAATTTGGGAATGGATGAAGCTTTAATAGATATTATTAAGAAATTATATGAAAATAATTATTATATATATCAATTAGAGAATATAGAATCAATTAAAGTTAAAAATGGTGTGGGACTAAGGCAAGGATGCCCTATGTCACCTATTTTGTTTGTGTTGTATTTGAGTGAAATGGAAAGAGCAATATAAAGATTAGGAAGAGGGATAGAGATACCGTTAATAGGTAGTAAGGGAGTATATATTTTGTCAGGTCTTTTTTTTTGCAGATGATATATTTTTGTGTGCAGAAAAAAGAGAAGATATGGAAGTTATGTTGAGGACATGTGCAAGGGTGGGTAAAGAGATGGGGATTAAATTTAGTGAAGAAAAATCAAATATAATGATGGTTAATACTGAGGAAAGAGAAGATGTAGAATTTTTATTGGGAGATATTAAGTTAAGTGTGGTGAATAGATATAGTTATTTGGGAATTATTTTAAGTAATCAGAAAAATTATTTGGATGAATGGGAGAAAAAAATGATAAATGAAGCAAAGAAAAGAAAGGGATTGATAAAGAAATTAACAGTATTTTCATATAATAAATATGATGTAGCTAGAATTATATGAAAAGGAGTTGCAGTAGCAGGGTTAACATATGGTAATGATGCATTATATGTTAGTAAAAATATATTAGATTATTTAGAAAAAAACTCAAAGGGAAGTAGGAAGATATGCATTGGATGCAGAAGTATGGACAGCAAGGGAGGCAATTCAAGGAGAAATGGGATGGTCAAGTTTTCATATGAGAGATGCAAAAAGTAAAATGAAAATGTTTGGTAGATTGCAGTTTATGGATAATAAAAGAATAGCTAAAATAGTATTTAATTGGGTTATGAGTAAAGGGCAGGTAACAAGATGGGTGAGAAAGGTAATGCGCTATGCAAAAGATTTGGATAAATAATTTATATCAGTATATTTGTACAAAAGATGGGATGATTGTGTTAAGAGGATTATTGAGTGTTATAGTAGTAAGGAATGGGATAAAAGAATAAATTTATTAATAAAGTCTAGGGAGTTAGAGAGATGAAGAAATAGTATGGAGAGTAAAAAGAGTTTAAATATATATATATATATAGAAATAAACAGAATATTAGGTGTGAGTTAATATATGATAATAGTAAGGAAAGTAGTTTATTGTTTAAGGCTTGAATGGGATCTTTAGCTACAAAAGAATATACATGTAAATGGAAAAATATAGGTGATTTATTTTGTAAATTATGTAAGGAAGGAATTGAAAATATTAGGCATTTGTTAATTGAATGTAAATGTTTGAAAACAGAAAGGGTACATATAATGAAGTTGTGGAAAAATAAATATGAAAAGAGTGATTATACAGAAAGTGAATTATTGGTTTTTATGCTAGGTTTGGGAAAAGGTAAGGGGGATTTAGATATAAAGGTTATAGAGTTGACAAAAATTATGTTGTGGAAATGGGATAGAGCAGATTATGGGTAAATTTAGAGTGGGGAATGTAAAAGAAAGTGGCTAACAGGTTTATCTGGGCTTAATTGCTGAGATATTCTTGACTTCGTTTAAGGAGAAGCCATAATACATCACATCACATCACATCACATGGACAATTTGTTTACTGTGATCAGAATAGATGATGATGGTGGTTTGCGCCAATTAGACTCAGGGAGAAACAAGAGATCTTAAATTGTTTAGACAATTGAGACAAAAGCACAAAGACAAACATCAGCCAAATTAAGTTTAAACATATTTAATAAAATTTTATTAAGAGAAAATTAACTTATAAGAAAAGTTTATAGGTTAACAAATATGATTAGCTCAGGTGTGTACCAGAAAGACTAAATGCAATGCTCTGGCAGATCTACTGATTCTCTAATAAACAAATTTAAAAGGGAGGAAGCAAATTTCATTCAGCCGAGGATTCATCTTAACATTGGTTCTCACTTTTAGATATTCAAACAATACGTCCTTGAAATAGATCAATGCCACCAGCGCCGATGAGCTTTTCAAGATCCAAGATTTGGTCAGACCCTGAATGTCCTTATATCAGTATGAGCTGCACCTATTACTACGTTTAAAATAACGGTGATTGACTTACCTTAAGAACAACCGAAAAATATGATTGAAAGGAAGTAAAACAATTAAAAACTGGTGAATCCCAGCCAAACGATTGGCGAAAATTACTTTAAAATTAATAATTAAAGGTCTCAACAAGGGACAAGTAAATAATTATAAAAACAGTTATGTCTGCCCCAGCATTTAAAGAAAATAAACATACAAACAAATTCTGAGTACACACTCTGATAAATTTAAAGCACACATAATAGATACCAAAAAGAAATCTATGGGAGAGTGCACATGAGTACGAAATATTAAAAGTTTAAATACTCTAGCAGAATGAAGGTATTGCTAACCTGTAATTTAAAGAGAGATATATTTTATCTTCCTGCTGACAACTTATAAAATTACAAAGAAAAACAATTCTAATTTCTGCCTTCAGAGATATAAGAACCGAAATCCCCACCTGCGGAAAATTAGACAATAAAGTCGTCAGCCAAAAGATTTTGGAGGTTTAGCAATAGGGCAAACATAGAGTTTAAAATTAATTATTGAATAATAACCTAATTACAGGTAAGCATTTAAAAGGCATGACTGCCAAAGCATTTATAAAAATACATAAAAATAGAAAACTCACTCGTCACTCTCCAATAAACAAAAATTGAAAGCAACTTGGAATCTTAAAACTAAGATTCCAAGACATATTACAAAATATTAGAAATCACTGCAAATATTAAATATGAGGCTATATTGTTTAGGAATACATATTTATGATTAGATTGAGCGGAGATTTAATGAGAATTGATTTACCTTGGGAAGAATAAAAGCAAATAGTTACCTTTCGGTAAAACCCAGTTCGTGTAGAGTGCGCACTTTTACTTAAGTTCATTTTCAGGTTCTTCGACCATGGCAAGGTAGATGTAAAGAGGCTCTGGCTTCTTGTAGGTGTTTAAGGCATCACTGGAGCAAATTTGAAAGTCAAGGATCCGTCTTTTGTTGAGTTAGCAAGCCATTCAGGTGGTGGTAACACGTATAGAATTTTTCATCTTGTTGCAAGCAAAAGGATTTAAATAACAGCGAATATCCTTTAAGAATTTAAATGTCCATTGAGATAAACATTCACTTGAGGAACAGCTTGTCTAGTGACGAATAATGAATTAACTGCCACTCCAAATTTTCGGGGCTATTTATACATTGTTCCATTTCCCGTGAAACACTTTTCTTGTCCAATATCTACGCCTTAGGCAGGGCAAATATTAATCTCCCGCTCAATCTAATCTAGGAATTCTACCCAGGGATTATTGAAATGAAAACAACTACATAAAAATCAAATCTCTGCTATTAAAATAAAAGCCACAGGAATGTAATTAGCTAGGTTGCTTGGTTTTTATTAATTGATTTAAAGTAAAAACAAGCGGTATATGAAAACTATTTTAAAATAAATCGATAAACATTGAAATGAAGCGTTTTACATATAAATGCTTGTGTATTTTGATACACGTATTCTTTTTTAAATAATAATAAAATTTAAACATTAAACGTTTAATGAAAATTAAAAGCTTAATAAATATTTTTGGTAATAACACCATTGAAACGGATTTCAATTCGGAGCAATATATATATTATCTAGACAAAAAAATATAGTTCGTCAGTTTTTAGTGTAATATTTGAACATGAATTTTAAATATGGTGAATAACTCTGTGTGTGTAAATTTAAAAAAAATCAGATATATGAATCTTTAACTGAGGTTTAAAGTTTATTTATGTGCTAGAGATAATCTCTAGTTTCGAAAATGATTAGTAATAATCATTAGTGTATTTATCTGAAAAAGATGGCATCAAAGTTGTGAGTGGAGGGAGTTTGACAATGGTAAATGAAAATATAACAATTTACTCTAGATAAATAATTTGCATATAATAGAAATATATATGAGAGATAGTGACCTGGGCCAACTGATGAGTGCTGTTTCAGCACGAAATGCATCTTGGGGGTCATTTGTCTTTTATTATATCTTTATTTATATGAATTTAAAAAGAATGGGGACGTATGGAGATGTTTATTATATCTATACAGATATTAAATACGGGACAGAGAAAGATGAATAACTCCCTATGTGCAAATTTAAAAAATCAGATATATTAATCTTTAACTGAGGTTTAAAGTTTATATCTGTGCTAGAGATAATATCTAGTTTCGAAATGATTAGTAATAATTATTAGTGTATTTATCTGAAATAGATGGCGTCAAAGTTGTGAGTGGAGAGAGTTTGACAATGGGTAAATGAAAATGTAATAACTTGTATAAATACTGAATGAATGTAAATTACTTTTATCAAATTTAATTAAAATTAAACACTTGAAGTAACACATCGGTTTGCTCTGATCTTAAAAGATATCGTCTTTTGGGACTTTTATTCGGTATTTCCCAAAACCTGATTCAATTTCACACACACACACACACATATATATATATATATATAGTAGAACAACATAAAAATATTTCATAACAATCTTAATTCTATTATTAATGAATAAAATATTTTTTTAAAGTTTTATAGATTAACCTTTATTATAATTATTAGATAATTTATTTCAGAAATATTTTTTTAAAAAAGGGAGAACAAATATTTATTTGAAAAATATATATATACATTTTAATTACTAGTTTTATGTACAATATAGTGTTTGTTCTGCTAAGATGAAACTTTCGGCAAGGCTGGAAGAATTTGCAAGGATTCAACTTTTGTTTTACAATCAGTGCAGAACGTTAACTGCCGTAATTGATCCGCTATCTAAAAATAAATTATATAAAGAATGGCAAAATAATAATAAACGAGAACGCAATACTATTAATATATTATAAATCATGATTTTTATTATATTTATGTAAAATAAAACTATATAACACAACAAAAAAAAAAAACAATCAGAAAGGGAATATTAAGCATAGAAGATTTTCTTTGATCAATATAACATTGACTTATAAACGTTCATTAAAATTTATGTCCATGATAGCCTCATTATATTCCAATTTTCATTGTTTATGTAGAGGCTATTAGATTGAGTAAATATATAATTTCAACATATATAACAGCCAATTATCAAGGTAACATGGGAATTCAACACCTGAATTTCTTCACTAAAACCATAATTTTAAATTTTAGTTAAATATTATGATTTTTTTTTTTTACAAAATAATGTTAAACTATGACAAAATGTACAATAAAAACACATAAATAATTTACAAAGTTGCTAAATTGCATTTTGTAAACTGTAAACCATCTTTTTGTTGGGTTGGTTGCATACAAGTTTATAGAATGGAAGTAATTTAATTGATTAAATAGTAACTTCTGTAATGAGTGATGTATGAGAACATATACACTTTTTTATGTTTGATGCAGACAAAAGATGGCTACACTGATTGTGAGATGTTTATGGATTTGTATTAAAATGCATATATGTGTTTTTATTGTAAATTTCATCATAGTTTAACACTATTTTGTAAAAAAATCATAATATTTAACTAAAATTAAAAATTATGATTTTTATTGACAAAATGCAGGTGTTGAATTCCCATGTTACCTTGATAATTGACTATTATATATGTTGAAATATTTTTAAGTATGCGGAAAGTTTTGTTATTTTTTATTTTAGATAAATAAAGTCAGAAGTTAATAGACAGTGATCAATAAAAAATGTATTTGCATTCAAAAATTAATTCCCTCATCTAAATGCAGCTCTAGTTTTTATATAGACATAAATCTGTAAGAGTATATATATATGTTTTAAAAAACAAAACTAAACTTTTCTTACTTTTCTTATTATACGATTGTCACTTCCACAAATAATTGAATCTTATAATTTAAAAACATTTTAACTGATATACTTGTTGAAATATTTTAAATTTGTGGAACTTTTTTGCTATTTTTATAAGAATTAAAATTGCATTTACAAGAGAAAAAACCTTTTTGAATTCAAACAACATTTATACTACAATTTTCTTTCACAACTATTTATTAGCAGTTGTCTCTGATTTTTCTCAAATAAAAATAACAAATTTCCTCATATTTAATAATATTTTAATACATACATTTGTCAAAAAATAATAAATTATAACATTTGACTGTTTTTGTGGAAAAGTCTTTTGTGCAATAACAAAAGCAAGAAGAGTTGAGAGCTTTTTTTCTAATTAAGAACTAGAACTGCATTTAGAAGAGGGAATCCTCTTTTGTGTATAAAAAACATTTATAGTATAAAATTTCCATTGGTCACTGTGTACTAACATCTGAATAAATCTGATAGCACTTTAAATTAGTTATATTACAAACATGCATAGAAAAAAAATATTTTAATTAAAAACTTGTATATATTGAGAAAGAAGTATATAAACTGCTAAAAAATGAAAATAAATGATAATTTAATCATTTAATTTTATTATTAAATATTGTATAAAGTTATTTTGTAATATATGAAAAACAATTTAAATGACAAATTTTACTGTAAAGAAAGAGTGTTTTGATATGCAAAATACTTTAAATTGCATTGTTTATAAAACATAAAGAATTTTGTTCCTTCTTTATTTGCTTTTTTGAATGGAGTTTTAAATAAAAAATATTGCCAAATAATAAAGTAAATTTGATGGCAAATTTAAAATTGATATAAATATTTTGGAAATAATAAAATTGAAAAGTTAACAATCAAATTTAAAAAAAAACAGTTACAATATTTTCCTTACTATTCTTAACTATTAAATAAAGAGCAAGAGGTAAAAAACTTTTTTTTGTTTATTTACATATCAAATCATGATCTGTAGACTTGTCTCCACTGTATTTTAAAAAAATTAATAAAAAAAATGTTAAACATGTTATTGTAAAGAGACAGAGGTCAAATATTTTAACTAGTTGCTAATAAAACCATTGATTGGAAAACATGTATAACCACATGTAGGGTACAAACAGGTCTGAAACAAGCAACTAAGGAAGTTTATTCCATACAGGAATATAGTCGACTTAGTAGCTTTCATTATTTGAAGACTCATCTAAAATAGTGTTGCAATGATTTCTTGCTGAGGAGAAAAATCACTAATTAAACTGTTTTTCACTATTACTTGGATAGTCACATCTTGATAACTGTTTTAGATATTTTTCAATACTCCATTTATAATAGTAAGTATGATGATTTTAACTAACAAAAGTCTATCTAGTATGTATGCCTAGTCAACCAACAAACACACTAGCTGAAAACAAAAAAAAATTAGAACTAGAAACAAATGTTGAAATTTACTAAAACCAGTTATTGCCTTCTTTAATAATGCCATTAAGACAGAAATAAACAAGACAGTGCAAAAAAATGACTCAAATACTAAGACTACTGTATGCTATCTAATGTCAACAGTGCTTCTGTATAATGTCTCTAACATCATCAGTGCCCCATGATGATAACTACCATTTTTGGATGAACTAGTGAAGACATTTGTGAAAATATGTTTTGGAACTGTTTAAATATTTTATATAGTAAGATCTTACTTTATAAGACCTTAAAATTATAATTTTCTTTAATATTTTGTAAATCAAGTGATAGTTGCAAGTACATAAGCAACATTATTATATATTTACTGTTAATAGTATTTTTATTATAAATCCATTGAGTTTGTGCTTCATTATTAATCTCAATGAAAACAGTATGCTTTTAATATTGAATTTGCTAATAATATCCACAATCTTGATAAATCATGCAATCCATGGGGCAACATAGAAGGATGATGGTAATAGTATATAAATGATGATGATCAGGTATTAATAAGTTTTTCAAAAATAAAGAAAGGTTGACCTTAGGCTTGCAAGCTCTTCATAACTATGCACTCATTCTTATACATCTTATACACATGATCAGATGCATGTGAAAAAGATAAATGATCTCCAATCTACATATTTTATGTTGAACCAGCACTCATTAGTTGCCCTAGATGACCATCTCCCTCATATATAAACAAACATTGCTCAGTTTATATTAAGGTAGCAAATCTGTAAACTTTAATGGACAAGCTTCAACCTTCTCTATACTCCAGCTCTTCAGCCAATCATATCATTGAAAATCCAATGATGAAGCACTTGAAGTCATTGTTGATGCCAACATTATTGTCATACCAATGTTGATGTTATGTTACTCTGACTTCTCACATATAGGATATTAATATGTCCATTTAACATTTTAGATTGAAATTTTTTTTATTGGCCGAGTGATTTAAAGTTTTAAAATTTTGATTGGGCAATTATAGAATCAGCAGTAAAAATATATTTATCTTTTAATAATACATTTATTTTAGTTTCATTTGTAAAAAGAAAATTAATAATTTGTCAGATTATAAAAGTGAACAAAAGTTTTTTTTTTCAAAAGTAAATTTGTATTTATAATTATAAAAATATTCTATAGCAGAGAACGTAAAAAGAATGTTTGTAACATATTAGAAAATGCTGTGTATGTCATTGATTTCTTTCTCATTTTAAATTCATGTAAAAGTAAATAATTTTTAGTGAAATCTTAACTATTTTCCTAAAATAATTATATTTTCAGCATATTTTATCAAAATAATTTATAATATGTAAAAAATACTCTAAAATATACATTTTCATTTTGAAAATCAAAACAAAGAACTTAGATCTGTCAAAATCATTAGCAAGCACTCCCTTTTGTTTAAAATGAGAACCAACCAATCTGCATGTTGGAAAGTCTGCCTTCTCCCATTATTAAAACTTTAATGTAAATATTATTGATTTTTACTTGTAAAATAATTCTAGAGAGGGCAGCATCTTATGGTATGTTTTAAGCTTTAAAATGACCATACATTTGCTATGATAATGCAAAAAGTGGTGGTTTTAGAGCAACTTGAAGCTGCGCATGGAAATTTTTGGTTGATGCACCTGGATGGTTAACTCTTTCACTGTGCAATATAAAACAACTCCATTGAGTTTAATTTGACAATATTTTTTTTACTTTTTATTTTTAATAAATAAAATGTATTCTTCATTAATTTTTTTTTATTTTTCATATTACTTGAAATTCTTCTTTAAAACAAATAAAAGCATCTCAAAATTAATATGTCAATTTTGCAAATAAACAAAAATAGAAATAAATTAAGATACATAAATAAGACAATAGGTTCCATTTTAGAATTCAGCCTTAAAAAAAAAAAAAAAACATTTTTTTTTTATGGAAAAATTTTAGTGAAGAATGTATTCAAGAGACTAATATAATCTTTAAAATTTAAAAATTCAAATCATAATTTTAAAAGTGGAAAAATAATTACTATTATATTTACAGAAAAAAAAAAAAACTATTGCTGATATTGACTTCATGGTTTCATTGACTCTTTCTCCTTAAAGAAATAAATATGTTCAACTGCAATATGATTCTAAACCCCCTATTTCTAACAAAAAAAAAAAATAATATTTTTTATAAATAAAAAACAACAACAAACTATTTGTGAATTTATAATTTTGATATCGAGATTTTAATAAAATATCAGGATAGTATAAGTGTATTGATTGATTTTTAATATAATAAAATATATCCTCTAAATTTTGTTTTACTTTTCATTGAGTAATAGTATCTATTCATTTGGAATTAATAGCAATCAATACAGATTTTATTTCAAAATTTGGCCAATAGGTGATGCATGAATGATCTCAGTGTTCAAAATTATCCTCAAAGTGTTTCCACACTCAAATAAAATAGAATATTTGAATTAGTATTAATTTCTGCCATAATAAATGCATCTGTAAATAAAGAAAAATAAAAAGTGAATGACAATATATTTTAAATAATAAAACTAGGCAAGAAATTAAAGAATTGATTATTGATTTTAAATTTTAAAAGAATTGGTTAAGAAAAAATACCAAAAATTACAGTTTAAAGACAAGATAAATGAAAAAAAAAGAACAGAAGTGAGACTCTAGAAATGTCATTCTGAATTAGTATGAAAAAGATAAATTGTAAAAAAAATTTAAAATATGGAGATGGTGAAAAAAGTATGTAAATAAAAAACTTATTGAAAAATAACTTCTTTGAGTATGTGTTCAAAAGAGATTTTTTAAAAATCTTTCTTCCTATATTTTTTCAAAATGTAAAAAAACTGAAATAACTAATGAGATTAAAACAAAAAAATATAAAATAGTATAAAATTAATAAGTAAAAATATAGCTATAGCTTTGAAAAGCAAATGTTTTAAGAAAATAATCTGAGTTGATTGAGTTACCTTTTCAGAAGATTATTGATTATTAATAAAAAAAAATTTTTTTTGGTTAAAATTAACTTTTACAAAAAAATAATCCTTCATCTCTTGGAAATATCCCTATTGTTCTCCCTGGTGGTAATATTTGTAATCATATATCATTTGATTTTGGTAGTAAATGTGAAATTTAATAAATTGCACTTGATTTATTAGAAATATAAGACTACAAATTAATAACATCATAAAACTCATATTTGAACTTTGCAAATGTAGAAAAAAAAATTATAAAGATAATACATAATGGCAGCAATAAACTTTTTAATGGATGGATGGAGCTAAGAAATGCCAAAATATCTTTGTTTATTCAACTCTCTTTTTAGAATATAAATGAGTAAACATGAAACCATTATATAGGTATTAAATTATGTTCTAAAAATTTAAAATTGCATTGATACTTTTTTAAAATATTACAAACTTTGTGAAGCAGTGTATAAAATAAGACATTAGCTATCTTCCCACAGTACTTTTTTATTTACCAAAACAATTAAATTTGTAAACATATTCTTTTAAAAAAATAAAGCATAGTTAGATAAAACTGAGTTATTAGAAATGTATTTTCTCTTTACATAATTATTGTACAAATAACATGTAAAAATATTCAAATAAATTATGAAAGTGAGGTATTTTTTTTTGCTGATCACTAATAACAAAAGAATTTGCATATCTTCTGGACTACTCTTTTACAACAGCACTCTTACTTCTCTAGAATTCTGCTCTATTTAGATTTTTTATAAATAATTAAATCAATAAAGTGTTGAATGGCAAACTAGTAAAATAGCACTACAGATAACCATTACTTAGTGAAATAAAGTCGAAAGTCAGTCAAAGACCTCTCAAAAGATTTCCAAATATAAAGCTTTATCGTTATTAATAGAAGTATTACATTTTTTAATAGTAATTCAATAGTAATTTTTGTCTTTTTTTTTACCTTTTCTACAACATTTGCAGAAGGCGCAGGTTGAACTTTGGCATGTAGGGTTGTAGCTTGAGTTTCATTACTTCTTGATGTATCATCACCTTTTCCAGTCATTATCATATATAACTAATAAATATAAACACAGATTTTAGATTAATAAATCTTAACTTCATATTGATTTAATCATGTATTACTTACCTTAAATTAATAAAATTTATGATATTTTCACAAGGAAATTATAAAAACTTATAGAATAATCAAATGAATTATATACAAAAACTTTCAATGAAAATGTACCAAAAAATTCAACTATATTATCTATGAACTAAATTTTAAAATAAAATTACATAGATAAAAACATTAAATATAATTTAAAAGATAAAAAAATGTTTCATTATTAAAAAAAATTAATAATGAATTCACGTCATCTTATTAAAAAGTAATTTATAACATTATTGCAAACATTAGTTCCATTTTATCATTTAAGGTTTAAAATAAACTAATGTGAATGGGTTTCTCAACAACATGCTTTGAGCAACACGGGGATGTTATAAAATTTATTCTGAGTTTAAGGCCAATAAAACACAATATTTTTTCCTTATCAGATACCTAATAGTTTTCAACTGATTTATTGGTTAAGATACTGTATTCTTACATTATTAAAGTTTCAAAAAAGAAAAATCTTACATTCGGCACAAATGAATCAATTGCTGTAGTTATAATAATTAATATCTTTTTAGTAATAATTTATTGTTTTAATAAAAAACAAAAAAAAATAGGAAAACAATTATATAATAAACTGTTTAGCTATAGCAATTTGGATGCTAGCTTTTATTCACGTTTAACAATAATAAATCAACCAATGCAAAATAAATTACAATTTTTTTTAAAATCATCTTTAGGTAAATATTGATTTTTTTTTTACTTAATATTAATCCTTCGTTGGAGCAGAAATTATCATATTTTATCCCATATTGAAACTTTAAACTAATTTGTAATACATTTATTTTTATTAAATACCACCACGTGGTACTAATAATAGAGGTAATTTATATATATGATAAACAAAACAAGTTATAAATTTCGTACTTGCTCATAGCTTGCATTTTATGATCACTAGATGGAGCTTTACCAATAGCCCACTATCAAGTTTTGTTTACATAAACGCTGAGAGACAATTTGAGAGATATTGAATTCTACCTCTCTCAGCGTTTATGTAAACAAAGCTTGATAGTGGGCTATTGGTAAAGTTCCATCTAATGATCATATATATATGTTAAATGTTTTGACTGATTGTACACTAAAAAAGCAATAAAATAATTATTTTTTCAACCAGGATTGGAGATTTTAGATTTAACTTGAATAAATGCAGTGGGCATCCAAAATTAATTAAGTCAATCCTTTGTTATAAAAAAAATGGGATTGTCTTAATTAATTTCTGGACCCCCTCATGCTTTTATTTCAAGTTAAATCTAAAATCTCCAACTGTGGTTGAAGAAATAATTATTTTACTTTTTTTTAGCGCACAGTCAATAAAAAAGCATTCAACATATATCTATTATTTTTAAGTTTTTAGTATTGACACATTTATTGAAAATGTAAAACTATATCCTACTATTAATTAAGTGAACTCTTATAGTTAATATATATATATTTCTGCTATAAATTAAAATATATAGTTCTTATATATATATATCATATTTAATCCCTACACATAATAATACATATGTATTGTGACCTTTTTGTTTACTTCACTGTAATAAGATGTATATAATAATGCAAATTTTAAATTTTAAAAATATAACTGGCACTAATAACTTGATAAGTAATTTTAGTAGAGACTGTAAAAGATATTATAAACATACTATTGTTTTTATTCATTTGTGATTGTTTTTTATGTCTATATATAATTTTATAATAATATATTTTTAAACTAATTATAATAATAAAAGATCGATAATTTTGATAGTTTAGTAAAATATTTTATAAAGTTGAACAAATACATTATTTTATGGTTAAAGTAAAAGGCTGAATTTAGGTAGTTTTAAAATATTATTTTATGTTAATTAAAATGTTCAGTAAATGAGACAACTTTCACTAATATTGGCAGGGATTTTGGATAAAAGACAAACGATTTTTTTTTAAAAAAAAGGGAAAGAAAGAAAAAAAAATAAAGCCAGTAATATATAGGGTATATGAGCACAGACTTTAACACGACCCAGCACTCTCCACTCTATCTAATAATACCGATACACTCAAGCACATATATGTTGAAAAGATAATGTAATGATCCGGAGAATACAACTTAACGTGATCTGCACTACAGGGCGCCATCTACGCATTTGAACCTAGATAAATTTATAGAGTAGGCAGATACGTAAGTCAAAAAATTTTTTTTTCTTTGCATCCGGTTGTTAGCTCATGTCACTAGCTCAGTGGAATAGCAGAGATTTAATATTATAATATAAGAAAATATATATATAAGAGGAATAAAATAAGCCACTGCCAGTAATTAACATACAGACATTTATTTATGCACATATATATAAGATTTAAAATTATTTTAGTATTAGTTTTACATTTTAACATTTAATATTATTTTTAACTTTACCTTAGATTTTAATTTATATTTTAATTTCTATTATATTATAAGTTAACATTTTAATTAAGTTCGCACAGATGGGATTATAAAAGCTTGTTTTAATATGTTGCTATAGATCGGTTACATAGATTTCAACGGTCAAAAACATTTCAAAATAAACATAAACGATCAAAATACAAAATTATTTATTACTGACAATTGCATAGGGAAATATAAGAAAACCCTCTAGTATTCACCATAAGATACTTGCATTGTCACCAATAACTTAAAAGACATCCGAATAAATACATTATAGATACCGTAAGGTATCATTATTTATCGAATGTCTATATATTTTGATCAAATATGAAAACCCAAAACACACTTAACCGATAACCAATCCATGCAAGCGTCTATAAACAACTTAAATTTAATGCATTTTTATTTAGGGTCGAGTATGAATAGACTACATGGATTTGCATTTGAAAATAAAATATTCTATCCCTATTTAACCCTAGGCTAAAATTCGCAGTCAAACTGGCCTCAATTCATCTGATACATCGATGTATTCAATGTAATATGGAATACGGCAGCACCAAAAAGATTAAGAGAAGACATTGACTCTCATCAGATAGGAATATTACATCTATCTAACGAGAAGAACAATAAAAAAAAACTCCATAGAAAGGAACTGCGTTCTCCGTCTTATAATTCCTTCCATAGGCAAATGGGTGAGTGCGGCGTATATATAAATGATTCTGCCAGTAGCGAATCTCCGACTACATCTACTAACTACATCAATCTATCCAATCCATTGACCCAATTTAACAATGACACAAATAACCTAAGATTACCCTCCCCTAATATAACTTTACAAATCTATACAGCCATTCACGCCCGACTTAAGTTTAACATTTATATAATTAATTTAACGAAAAACAAAAATCATGATAAAACTTAAAGAACAAAAAATAAATAAATAAATGGAAATGATTTTAAATATATATATATATATATATATATATATATATATATATATATATATATATATATATATATATATAAAGAAATACATCAAATAACATTATTAATAAATTAAGTTGGTCAGATAGGATAATATTGCAATCATTTAAATCTGGAAAGTTTTAATTTAATGTTCATTATTTATAAAGTTCTTACGGTTTAAAACAGTTCCTCTTTATCCATTGCTTGCCATGAACGTGAATTCCCACACTGTCCTAAGATTGGTATTCTGTTGGCCGATTTATTTATCCATCCGGAGGTTTTTGCTTTAACTGGTCCTCAATGTAGAAAAACGATAGTTCATTTCTCTTTCTTTCCTAACAAAACTGAAGGGATTGAATCATGCATCTTTTTCAATCCCTTCTCCTTCACTTCCGCACTAACACATATCTCTCTCATCGTAATTAATCATAATCACTAACTAATAATTTCCAAACTTGTCCTTTTATATTACTTTGAAAGATTGAATTAACATTACATCATCGATGTGATGATCCTTTTCGTTGAGGTCCGATTTCCCAATGGATTTATTTCATTTGCTAAAAGTTTCTATTGTTTTCCTATCTGACCGATGTTTTTACATTTAAATGCCCAAGGCTGGTTTACATTTGACTAATTAAATTTATCATTTCCATTTCTGATTAATTAATCTGTTTTCCAAATCAAAGATATATTTAAAGATAAATTTAAAGATATAATTTTATCTCCAAATCTTTTTAAAATTTAGTTTTAAAATACTTTTTCTTTAATAAAGTTTTATTTTAATAATTTTTCATTATCTGTGCGATTTAATATATACGAGTTTAAGATGATATTTAATTTCAATTTTTAATTCTTAAAGAAAATTTTTAAATGCAAACTTTTTAATTTACTTTCATGTTTAATAAATAAAAAAAAAACAATGTAACGAACGTCTGTGCTCGTTACAATAAATAATCACCAATATACGTATTTCATGCTAAACCAGCAATCATCAGTTGGCCCAGATTATCATCTCCCACACATATATACTATAAGTGCTCAGATATATATTAAGATAGCCAAACTTCATACTTTAATGAACAGGCTCCAATTTATTACACACTCCAACTCTTCAGCTGTCCATCCAATTGAAAATCTGATGATGGAATGCTCGAAGGCCACCCTGAGGTTGAGATTCTTGTCACACCCATGTTGACCTAATATCAATCTGAACTCCACATGTACAGGACATAATTCATCTAATACATATGCAAGGATGGGCAGACAAGAATCTCAGCCTCAGGGTGGCCTTCAAGTATTCCATCATCAGATTTTCAATTGGATGGACAGTTGAAAAGTTGGAGTGTGTAGTAGTTGGAGCCTGTCCATTAAAGTATGATGTTTGGCTATCTTAATATATATCAGAGTACTTATAGTATATATGTGTAGGAGATAATAATCTGGACCAACTGATGATTGCTGGTTTAGCATGAAATACTTATATTGGTGATTATTTATCTTTTCAGCATATATGTGCTTGAGGGCATTGGTATTATTAGATAGAGTGGGTCATGTGAAAGTCTGTGCTCATATACCATATATATTACATATATAGACACAGGTATATAATAAACCTGTGTTTCAGTTATTATAAAGCCAGTAAGTAAATTAAGTGGTTGGAAATATTTGGTAAAATTCAGACGATTATAAAGACAATTTCATGTTATAACTGTAATTTAATTTATATTAGTAAAAATCAAGATAATGTGCATTGGATAAATAATTATATCATGGAATAAATAATTAATTTCTTCATTGGTCACAAAGTCATAGTTTGGGAGATCAAATTACAATTTTAAAAAAGCTAATGCCAAAAAAATTGCCAGTAGATCTTATTATTAGGGTGAACAGCCAAAAATATAAGGATAATATTGATTCATTTCAAGCGATTGGAAGTTGGACAATCTTTCATGTAAGTAAAACAGTTTCAGTTATCTATACTTCATTGAAAGCTTAAAAGATAATTTAATTTTATGATATAAAGAAAACTAAATTAAAATCAGAATATAAATCTTTAAAGGACAACTAACAGAAATGTAGAAGACAAATAATATGTGATGCTAGTTAAATTAATTTATATTATTAAAATTGATCTGACAATACTTTTGTAAGAAGATGCATGTATAGTAATGTAAATAGGAATAATTTTATTTAACTTGATTACAAATGTTTATTTGGAATAGTAAATAATAAATGCAGAATAACTTATGAAATTTAAATTTGTCAAATAGAAAAAAAATGTCAATAAACTTTAAAATAAACATAGAAATAAAACGAAGAACTTATGTAAATTGTTTTGATCAATACTTTAGAAACACTTAAATAGTTATGTTCAACATAATACACTAATCTGCTAAATCCAGTAAATTTATAATAGTTGGATACGAAAATCCCTGATTACTAAATAAGGAAATGGTTTCAGGGAACAGTTAAACTTATAAAAAAAAATCCTCATTTTATTATTATTGCATCATTTTCAAATGTTGGAGAAGCAATCTATAGATAATTAACAAATGCATTCAAAATCCTAATGTGAAATAAAACATTAACTATCAGCGTTGTGTGAATGAATCACTAAGAAAGAAAGTAAAAACTAAATAATAATTTTCTATTCTTTGGATAGGAATTAGATAATGGCTAACTTTATATATATATATATAAAATACATATATATATATATATATATATATATACTGTTATGAAGTTAATCTTCATTATGTTAAATAATTGTTTTATATGTTAATATTTAATTTATAATTTTACATATATATTCCAGATAAGAATGTTGTAGATGCGAAGTAAAGAGAAAAGTGAAATGGGTAAAATGATGTTTTAAGTTGTTATTATAAAATCATATCAAGGTATAATTAAGGCATGATATATTTTAAAATGTAAATTCATTAGTATAATGTCGTTTAATAAAAATAACCAAATGTATGACAATGAAGTGTGAAGAAAAGTAATCTGAAAGGATAAAAAATGGATGGATAATAAACTATATGATACAACAAATAAAGTTGTGATCCTATTTTTAAAATAAATAAATAAATATTGACTATTGACAATTATACAGACACTTTGTTTTGTAACACATCACCAGTAGATTATGTAAATGATTAATGGAAAGATAATTTTATTATATAGTTATGATGATTTGTTGTATGATGTATGCCTGTGACCCTTTTTATAGTTAGATAGGTTGTCATTACAGGTGGTAGTAAATATAGTAAATTGTAATTCCCTGAGGAACTGATAAGAACATAATGAGGTTAATCTAAGTGATACTCATATATGTAGTTGGATGTTATAATGTGAAGAATTTCCATAAGATAAGGGCGATAAAATCCACAAGAGCTTAATATAAAAACATGGATATTATGATAATGTCATGAAGAATAAATGATTACTTGCCATGAGGGCACACCTTATTTGAAAAGGAAAATAAGACCTCCATTTTAGATTTGTAGCATTTGAGTACAGTAGAAATCAGTTTTTTTTAAAATCTACATAATGTTAATTATTAAGAAAGTAAGGTAGGCATGGTACATAGGTGGATTTATAAAAAAAATGTAAATACAAAACAAAGACTATATTAGGTAATTAATTTTTAATTGACACTATATGAAAATAAAAAACAAATAGGATCAATAATGAAAACAACCAAAGAAAGAATGAATGAAATGAGTTATGATCAAATGGTGATGTATCTTTGGTTATTATAGGTATTAATTTCATAGATTTTATGTGATAAAATAATCACATGTGACAATATGTGATGTGGTTGTTTTGCATTCATAAGGATAATAATACAATGTATCTTAAATAAAAGATATAATATATATATATATATATATATATATATAGTATACTATATATATATATATATATATATATATTGTAACTGGCACACGCCGATCGAAGGCTACACTTCCCTTTTATGTGTACATAATGGGGAATTCTATAATTCAAAAATCATCCACTTTCCGTTACCACAAGCAGAGAGAAATACGGAAATAGACGAGTCTATCTCCGTATTTGACCGAACCTGTATGCTATATATATATATATATAGCCCCAGGTTATGTTTCCCGATCAACTTTCTCCCAACTGCTGTAAGATTTGACAGAGTTACAGTGCTTGGATGAGTTATAAATTTAACAGAATCAAACTCTGCACCACCAAATTTTACATGTTAATTCAATAATAAAAAAAAAATGAATAATAGTTTCCCACCCTAAGACTAGACTATCCCTTTTTGGATGTGGCGAAGAACAAGACAAGACAGATTTAAATAGAAAAAAAATATATATTTAATAGAATAAATCAATCATAAAAATATCTATAACACATTAACATTAAATAAAACAGATTATGATCTATAATGCTACAAGGAAAAGAACACATAAAAACTCTTATAAATGATGGTACCTTTATAAATCATCACTCTGGGTATTTATCAAAAGGAAAAAATTCAAGAATGTCTTTATCATTCACAAAAAGCAGATGGCCATTGTCTAAGTCAACGATGTGCACATTGAAATATATAAAAAATATGTATCTTTACCTAGGTTTTAGTCTCTGAATTTATCCGATGTCCTGCCGACCGCCACATGGATTTCTCCACTTTTTTAGGAGGGACGGTCACTCGTACGTTAGATTTGGTTGTGTATAGCTTCTCAGTGTTAATGCATCATGGACGAGGCATCAAGGACAAGGCATCGAGGACAAGGCAACTAAATGAATCCATCAGCAAGTGCTATGACGGTGATTATTACATATTGACAAGAACCATTAGTACAATAAGTCCGGATCGACGTGATCACGATGGCCTTAGCCAGCCATTGTAGATGAAGCACCGAGGTTAAAAGTCATATTTGCTAACTATATTGGTTGATTATCGGAGCTGTGTTTTACCACCCTCTCAACACGAAGTCTCTATCTCTAATCACTCTTGAAAAACTTTTATTTCTTAATTAAAAAATTCCACCAGCCTTTGTCCTTCCGATCCTTTGTTTCACTTTTATTTACACCTTCTTTCTTACTATGCCTTTGGCCATATGTAAATTGGTTTTACCCACTCTCGTAGCACTATGTATTTCAATATTCTTGATTTTAATTAAACAGATTTTAATACATGTTTTTCTTTTTTTCTTTTTTTAAAATTTGGACAAGCATTTATTATTTATGTCTATATCCTGCTTCAAATACACTCCATACATGCATTTCGTTTATCGTCAAATGTGTACTTTAAAACCCAGATCATTATCTTTTGATTATGTCTAACTTTCTCTGTTTTGCACGCTATCTAAGGTGTTTTTATCTTTTTTAAACTTTACTTTCTTTCAAAATCGGATTTTAACTTGCATTTTATTTATATTTCTTTATCGCCTTATTTTTTTAACATACATTTCCACTATCTCTAATTTTATATTTTAATTTCACCAAAACCCGAACTTTGGAGGGTAAAAGATAATAATCTTTTGATTCTAATTCCCTCTCCTTTTTTTTTAATTAGTTGAAACATTTTTTTTTAATTAGTTGAAACATTTCTTTGTTCTGTAAATTTTTTCAAGCTCGCTTTTCTTTTTTTCTGACAAACATAATATTTAATATTCTCTGAATGTTTAATATTTATATGTGTGACTGCAGTATATTTACGCATTCCTAACATGATTTAGTGATGAGGTTAATCTCTAGAGAGGCGACCAGGTAAATTATATCTCTTTCTTGATGACCCAACCAGCATTGCTGAACCAATTTAATCTTGTCATAGCATTACATGCATTTTATTCCTGCCTCATACTCATATATACAGGTTTGGATCCACAGGATATCTCTGCAACCCGATTAAACTTGTTCATACATCACATCCTGCAAATGATAAACCTCTAAGTGCCAACTCTGGTCACTATTACCGAGGTGGGTTGGGAGGCTGGCATCTTTTCGTCCAACTCATCCATAAGCTCAGTATATTTTCTGATAACTCTTAATTTATACAAGGGGTTCTTTCCCCCATAGACTGGTCTCTGAACCTTTTACTCGTGATATCTGTCCAATATCTAACTGGAAATCTTAATCCAGTGAGTCATTATGAGAATGGGATCTCTGTACCTGTGTTCTCTGTATGATAAGATTTGGTGCACTACAGAACATACATGAATGAATAACAAAGAAGGCATCACCCAATACTGTTCAGACCTATCTACCAATATCTAAACCTACATGCCTTCAGCCTCTATCTATGACCTCACACCATTATTTATCATATGCTTTCTTATTTTATCATAATGTCCTTCATCCCTTTTCCCACTTATCGACTCATCATTTTTTATGCTATCAGTATCAATATTACAGTCCAGTCTCCATGACTTGTAGTCCATTTCCATTTCCAATCTTGTTATCAGTCAATCCCTTCTTTATCTGTGATTATCCTTAAGTCTTATCTGGTGGTTGTCTTCCTCTATTGACATCACCTCTGCCTCCTCTGGGATGTGGGTTTTGCTCCCTAAGCTCATGGCCCTCTGTCCTTTCATATGGACGCTTACATTACCTCTCCCCTCTCTGTCGTCCCATTTCCTGCCTCCTCGGGTTCCATCCGATAGAGTATCCCCAGTTTTCTTGCCATCGTCCTTCCCCAGGATCCCATCCATTCTTTACTATCAGCAATTCTTTTAGAGGTGGTCCAGATTGCCATCCATTATCCCTTTGGTTGTCCCTGGTGGTGTCCAATGCACTCAGCAATACGATCACCTGATCCACCGTCTTCCTCTCTGTACTGATCAGAGTTCGTTCTATATCCTTTGAAAACCTGGGCCTAATTATGCAGAGTATCTGCATCTCAGATAATGGGTTTGCAGTCATCATTTGTAACTTAGCCACTTGATGACGGAAGAATGTTATAAAGGATTCCTCCGGTCTCCATTTATCTTGTTTTATCCGATGCAACACATCTTCTTGGAGTTCATCACTCCAATAACTGGTCTTCAATGCTATATGATATCCTGCAAATGTGATGGGTTTCTGGAACAGTGAGTTCCACCAGACTTGAGATTCGCCCTGCAAATGGCTGCAGGCAACTGCTATCTTGGCCTCCTCACTCATTCTACCGAATTTGAAGTACCGTTCCAGGCTGTTCAATTGCTCCATCGGGCTTTCTCCAGGGTGTCCAGCGAAGACTTGGATCTTCAGAAATTGGTGGAAGCCCAAAGGATATTCCATGCAATTTCCAGATCCCACCATTCTACATTCTCCACTGGTTCTTGGTCCTATGCCATCTATGTTGGTATTGGTGCTACTATTGGCTGCCCTCCTTACACTCTCTTCAACTGTTGTATTTATCCCTGCTACTACCTTCGCCACCGGACTTAAATTCTCCTGTATGCTCATCATCATCATTCTATGATCATCCACTCTAACTACTTCCACTTCTTCATCTAACTGTCTTATCTCCCTTTCTGGTCACCCTATGTCCATCCAATCCCATCTTGCTGACTCTCTACCTCTGTCCTCAACAATTTCTGATTCCTCATATGCACATGGTCCCTTACTCGTTTGTTAATCTCTCTCAATCTCTTGGTGAAATCCACCCCATGTGTCCTTAGCCTTTGATTGCTGGATGACCTCATTTCTCATTTCTTCCGTGACTTCAGCCATTCTTTTCCGGTTGTCTGTTTCTACCTTTACCATCCATTCTTCTATCCTTCTCTCTTGTTTATCCACGAATTCTTTCATGAATTGTTCTTGCTCTATCCTCATTTGCTTTAACATATCCATGATATTACCATAGGCTTTCATCTCCTCTTCATTTCCTTCTTTTACTTCCTCTTCTTGACATTCCATTTTGGCTTGAGCCCTTGTACGCATAAATATGATTTTTATTTAACCCTTCCTTATATCCGGAATGATTATTACTACTATTGACCTCTTCTGACTCAACTTATACCCAACTTCTTTTGACTGACTTTATGTTTTCACTTTGATTAACTTTAGTATCTGTTTATTTATCGATCAGCATTCAGATCGCTAGCTAACCCAAACATACGCACTTTGGTTCATCCTCTTGTTTGCCTGCCTTAGATTCGCCTGACTGCCTGTCCACCTTGATGATTGTCCTCTATTTTTTCCACTCATCTACCTCTGAACCCTAAACCTTAATTAAATGATGCACTTATATATTCTTTTAAATTTGCTTACATAAATACTATACTCGTTCCTCTGTTAACAATATCCATTATAAATTCGTTTTATTTGACTGTATCTCCAACATTCCCCTTCCGATATATATATTTTTTCTACTCCTACATTTATAAAATTCGGCCACTTAAGGTTACGGCTGTTTTAAGCAAGATCATTCACATATATATATATTTTTCCCTCTTACACATGCGACTATTCTAGAATCATATATATATATATATATATATATATTCACTTAACTAAAAGACACGACAATACTTATAGTTTCTTCAATTTAACTTATACACGAGACTTTCTTTTATCATTAAATATTTTATTTTTCGCATAACTAGGACACATGATTATTCACACATATATCTTTCTTCATCTAACTTAGTTTCAACTATTTTAATCATTTAACCTTTATAACTACAACATTACTGAAACTGTTTCACTATTTCTAATTTAACTATTTTATGTTTTCGTTAATTAATTACATCCAGATAATCTATTCTTTAACTTTACTGGGCTATGCGACTATTTTCTTTTCTATTATTTAGCGTAAACTTTCATGAAACTTTGTGTTATTCTCTTTCTTTTTTTTTACCTTTTTTTGTGAAACAATTTATATTACATTACAGCAATCATTTGATATAATCAGTTCTTTGTTCGTTACAACTTGTCTCAATATTCTTGTCTCTGATGATATCCCTCACTGCGCATTTCAAACTTCCGTAATAATAACAAAAAAAAAATTCCCCCCCTTTTCTATTCTTTGTACACATTTGACGTGAAATGCTCGTATAGAGTATCATAAAATAAAACCTATCCCCTTCTTCTTCGCTTCTTACCACTTTAACTTACAATACTAATTTTATATATTGAAACACACACACACACACAAACACACATATATATATATATTAGAAACTATTTACGTTATCTTATGAAATTATTTAACACATGATTATTAATTGTGCAAAAATTTCAGATCCCGGACAGGCTCCCAAAATATGTAATGGGCACACGACAATCGAAGGCAACACTTCCCTTTTTTGTGTACATAATGGGGAATTCTATAATTCAAAAATCGTCCACTTTCCGTTACCACAAGCAGAGAGAAATACAGAAATAGACGAATCTATCTACATATTTGACCAAACCTGTATGCTATACAGATATAGCCCCAGGTTATGTTTCCTGATCAACTTTTTCCCGACTGCTGTAAGATTTGACAGAGTTACAGTGCTTGGATGATTTATAAATTTAATTGAATCAAACACTGCGCCACCAAATTTCATATGTTAATTCAATAATCAAAAAAAATGAAGAATAGTTTCCCACCCTAAGACTAGACTATCCCTTTTTGGACATGGCGAAGAACGAGACAAGACAGATTTAAATAGAAAAAAAAATATATTTAATAGACTAAATCAATCATATAAAAGATCTATAACACATTAACATTAAATAAAACAGATTATGATCTATAGTGCTACAAGGAAAAGAACACATAAAAAACTCAATGATGGTACATTTATAAATCGTCACTCTGGGTATTTATCAAAAGAAAAAATTCAAGAATGTCTTTATCATTTACAAAAAGCAGGTGGCCATTGTCTAAATCAACGATGTGCACATTGAAATATATAAAAAAATATGTATCTTTACTAGGTTTTAGTCTCTGAATTTATCCGTTGTCCTGCCGACCGCCACATGGATTTCTCCACTTCTTTAGGAGGGACGGTCGCTCGTAGGTTAGATTTGGTTCTGTATAGCTTCTCAGTGTTAAGGCATCATGGATGAGGCATCAAGGACAAAGCATTGAGGACAAGGCAACTAAATGAATCCATCGGCAGGCGCTAAGACGGTGATTATTACATATTGACAAGAACGATTAGTACAGTAAGTCTGGATCGATTAGTGATCACAATGGCCTTAGTCAGACATTCTAGATGAAGCACCGATGTTAAAAGTCATATTTGCTAATTATATCGGTTGATTATCAGAGCTGTGTTTTACCACCCTCTCAACACGAAGTCTCTAGCTCTAATCACTCTTAAAAAACTTTTATTTCTTAATTAAAAAATTCCACCAGCCTTTGTCCTTCCGATCCTTTGTTTCACTTTTATTCACACCTTCTTTCTTAGTATGCCTTCGGCCATATGTAAATTGTTTTTACCCACTCTCATAGCACTATGTATTTCAATATCCTTGATTTTAATTAAACAGATTTTAATACATGTTTTTCTTTATTTCTTTTTTTAAAATTTGGACAAGTATTTATTATTTCTGTCTTTATTCTGCTTCAAATACACTCCATACACACATTTCGTTTATCTTCAAATGTGTACTTTAAAATCCAGATCCTTATCTTTTGATCATGTCTAACTTTCTGTTTTGCATGCTATCTAAGGTTTTTTTATCTTTTTTAAACTTTACTTTCTTTCAAAATCAGATTTGAACTTGCATTTTATTTATATTTCTTTATCGCTTTATTGTTTTAACATACATTTCCACTATCTCTAATTTTATATTTTAATTTCACCAAAACCCAAACTTTGGAGGGTAAAAGATAAGAATCTTTTGATTCTAATTCCCTCTCCTTTTTTTTTAATTAGTTGAAACATTTTTTTTTAATTAGTTGAAACATTTCTTTGTTCTGTAAATTTTTCCAAGCTCGCTTTTTTTTTTTTTTTTCTGCCAAACATAATATTTAATATTCTCTGAATGTTTAATATTTATATGTGTGACCACAATATGTGCGATCATCACAATATATATATATATATATATATATATATATATATATATATATATATATAACTGGAACCTATAATAAAAAAAAATAATAACAATATTATTCGCAATGATTCCTTGAAATTGAAAAATAGGAAAAATATATTTATATAGGTTAAATTTATTTTTTATTTTTAGGTAGATAGGAGTCAGTAGTTCTCATTATTGCATATAATTGTACAAATGTTAATAAAATTATATGTGTTATATTTTGTTGTTATTATACATACTATTTAAAATTCTTTTAATAAAGTCTTTGTTTCAGTTTGGAATTATTTTCACCACTTTGTCATATCCAAATACACAAATTATTGGAATTATAATATAGAATAAAAATGATAATTTAATTCTTTATTTAATTCAATTATAATTACTTGAATGAAAATATTTAATATCATTATAATTTTACCTTAAAAATAGTTATATCTTTATAGTCACATGGAAATTTCATGTGAAAGTAAATTTGAATTCTTTTCAAATATATTCAGAAGAGTATATGAGTATTAAATATTAGTATGAAAAAAATGTAGACAATTTAAGTAAAGTTAACAGGGAATATAAAACCGGATAAGTTGGTAATTTAGCTGACTAAAGTTAAAAAAAATAGTTCATTTTATAAGTAGTAGTTAGTTATAAGTTATAATTATATTAATTGTTAGAAAATATGATGATGATTTATAATTTGGAATGTATTATTCTTGTTAAAATGATATACTAATTCTAATGAAATGACTTAAAATATATTATAATTTTAGATGTAGTTATGATTAAGATGGTTGGATCTTAGTAAAATCCCTCTTATTATTCATTTATCTTAAATAGAGGAATTTTTATGTCATCATATGGGAATAAGTAAGAACCTTGAGATATGCATAAGGTAATTGTAGTTATTATAAAAGATATGAGATTATAATAGATTTTATTAATTTGATGTGATTAATTCAAGATGTCATGGAAATATATATTTTATTTTTTTTATTATTATTAAAACCACTGTCTTGTAATTGTCTTTGTAAACCCACCTTAGGAATTATTTGATAGATAATGATAATCAATTATTGAATTTCATGAAATAATATTTTATGATTTATGGTTTAATGTTAGAGCTAGGCGGCAGATAGATTCAAAGTATATAGTAAGAAATATGGAGATCCAGGGTGGGCAGGTTAGAGTAGAAAGAAAGGTTTTTGAAGCTCAATTGTCTAGCCATATTATGGCCTAAATATAAAACAATAAAAAAAATTAAAAAGTATAATAATAATTATTTTTTGTATAAAATATACATCTGAAAAAGAAAGGTTACAATATATATATATAAAAAAAAAAAAAAAAATAATAAATATAAAATCTACTCATATTTTTTTCTTCAAAAACACCCAACCCACCAAATTGTTTTTTTATTAAATATAAAAAAAGTTAATAGTTAGAGATAGTAAATAAAAACTAATCTAACTTACATTTAAATAAAAAAAACACACGCTTGAAAGGCTGGGTAGGTAGGCCCCTCTGTGTATATATATATATTAAGAGTTTAAAATAGTTTTTTAAATGTTATTAAATTGAAAGAAAAAAATTTAAACTGCTCTCTTGGATCATTATTTAAACCAAATGAAAATTCTAAGAATAATTGTTAACTGCAAAATGTAAAATTATGAAATATTTTTCCACCCTCTATTACATATCTTTCAAACTTATTGACATACTGAAAAGGTAAATATTTAAAATGGATTAAGGTGTTATAACTTAGTTATATACCAATTTTCAAACAATTCTATTGAATTTAAATACATTAAAACTCGATATTTAAAATTTCATTTTAATTTGAAAAAGATCAAAAGTTAATAAACATATTTTCCAAAATCAATTAAAGCATTTAACAATAGTAAAAAAATCACTTCCATTACTCTTCTTCCATAAGTATGCTATTATAGCAATACTCAATCCTTCAACTTTTAATTACACTCATGTTCTATATATAATTACAAAAACAGATCAAGTAGCAAATATTATGATGATTTTAAGATTGATAGCGTTTCTAATTAATTTTGGAAGTATTCTAAAAAAAAAAAAAAAAAAAATCTGAAAGGTCTTTTATTACATAAAAAGATTTGAAAATGTATAAAAAGGAAAAAATAATAATTTCAATAATATTGATAAAAATTGAAAATGAGGATGATTGTTAGGTCCATATCTAATCTAGATATTGTTTATAAATTAATGAAGAAATTTTTATTCTATGAAGCTACTGAAAGCATTAGAGCAATCGAATCTGATTTAATATGTCATGAATTTATAAAAGGCGTTTGTTTGAATATATTAACAATCTGATATTCCATAGTCAATACATCATCATACATGCATGTATGTGTAATCTGACGAATGTTCGACATCACAATAGTATGTAGAATTTTATGCCACTATGAACGGTAACATACATAAGCGACTAAAACGTAATATTCATACAACACCAACTTTATTTAATATACAATCATATTCTATATATGTTATAAAAAAGTTAAAGAAGAAAACAAAAATTTCTATGAAGAAAAAAAATTACATTCGATATGCTACCATGTAAACAAAACATGCATTAGTTTGCTATAATTTATATGAATATTTGATAAATTACATTTAGATGTCATCTATTATTCTTTGTTTAATCATAATTTATAATTTAGTCAATTGAATTAACACATTCATTTTTTCCTTAATAAAAAAAAAATATTTTTATATAAAAGAAACATCTGAATATTACAAATTACATATAAAATCATAATTCATTAATAATTATGATTTATTATACAATGTTTTAAGACTGTTATTAAGTTAGCCTTAACATTTTGTATTAATAGAAAATTCATTATTTAACTTACAATTATTGTTTGTAATTTATATTATTTTCAATGATTAAAAATAATGTCTATTAATAAATAAAAAGATAAATAGATTTTTTTTTCTTGTCTAAACGGCGTGCTACTTTCAAAAAGAAAATTAATGGATAATCTTTAATAAAAGCATAAAAAGATTTTAAAGACATTAAAATATATATTTCTAAATAAAATATTTTTAAAAACAACTATAAGTATAGACGGTATTAGAGATTTCAGAACATATTTTATAAGTAACATTAATAAATAACATGTATAAAATTGCACAATGCACACACCCACGCGCGCGTATGGATACTTACATAGACCGTTAATTAAGCATTTTAAAGCTGACAGCATAAATTTAAATATTCAAAGAATATATAAAAATATTATTTTTTTACTTTGAAATATATATATATATTTCCGCGCTAGTGCTCGGATATGTATATTCTAATTTATAATAACGAAGGGAGAAAATAATATAATTTACCCCAAAAAATATTTTCAATGAAGAAAGTCGTCTTAGAAAATAAAAATAAAAAGGCATTTTTAAAATAATAAAAAAAATCAGTTTAAAGACTCGCAATTCTTGAAAAATTATATATCTGTTTCAGTTCACTATTCATATAATTTAAATTATTGATGATTTCGATCTAAGTAATCGGTGTACTTTTGTAAATATTATTGTTTATTTATTTATACCGCTATTACAATTTAAATTAATTGCATAAATTATATATTTTAGTGAATATTTTTTTAATATATATATATCTTAAACAAAAACTACTGCTTATTGGGTATTGTAACTTACCTATTTTGCTCCTAATATGGGCTGTGTGATAATATGTTAGATAAATTGTGAAGTTTTTCTTTTAGTTACAAATCATCTTAGAAATATTCTTTTTCTATTTGATCCCTTATAAGCAACAAAACTTACAAACATAAAACTAGCAGATAATTAATCAGTATACCCATAAATTCGATTTCTTTATCAAATTTCATTGTATTTAAGTAAAATACATACAATTAAATACATATTATTTTAATAAAATAGTGGTAAAATAAAAAAATCAGTTTTATTTGTTAATCTTTACAAAAATAAAAAAATAGTAATAGATTATAAATGGGATCAAAAATAAATTTAAAATGTACTTTGAGTTCATTTTTACATTTTAAAATGTATATATTTTTTCAGATTATTTTTTTAATTTAATGAATGGTAAATTAGGAAATGTTCTTTCCCCACATAAAAAAAAATGGAAGATTAGCAATGAAAAAAATGTACTTTTTTTTTTAAAAGTTGACTAAATGTTTGTATACAGGTAATGTTTTGGGTTCAGGTAATAATTTATTAATAATGTGCCTAATAACATTTATTTATTAATTAACACATTTTTTTAAAGTTAACATTTATTTTGTAAATTGAATTTTTATATACTTGGAATTAAAATACTAAATTATGTATTTTCCCAATGGCTTGTTTTTATGTGAGATCTTTGATTTATTTTGAATTCTGAGACACCAATTGTTCCTACTGGGGTAAAAGTGCACACAGTTAATAATTTATTCTTACAATTCATTAACATAAAAGAGCACAAAAACATATATTTTTTTAAACTTATGGGTCAAACTTCTGAAATATAATTAATGAAGTAGAAAAAAGCAGAGTTTACTTGTTTGTTTTTTTGAAAATATATTTAAGGTTTTTTTTTTCCTCTCTTTTTTCAAGTTAATGAATGGCACGGAAAAAATAATGTTAACTTTGTATTTAATTTATAACTTTTTATTATTATTATTTTTTTTTTTAAAAAAAAAAAAAGGTTTCTTTACTCTTTGTCTTTATGTTTTTTTGAAAAAAAACAATATAGTTACAATATTAATATTTGAACAGTCATTAAATATATTATATATATTTAAATAAATGTAAATCTCACAACATCACTATATCCCATTGATGAATGAACATTATTCCTTTAGCATTCTTGACATAAACTTTCTTGAATCAGTCAAATATGAAGAATAATTGCACCTGATTTATTTTTGTACTTTGCAATATTTTTTTTTCAAATCTACACTCAAAAACACACAAACAATAATTATTTTTTTTATAAAATACTGTGATCAACTTGTTAAATAAATAGATTTCAATTCCTATGTATCAAACACCTCTCACTCTTTGTGACAGTTCATAGCAATTTTGGTCATATTTGAAACTTAAGTTTTTTTTATATCATACTTTAATAATTTTTGTATTATTTAATACAAATATAAGTTTACATGTGAAAGACGGTCTAAAACTAGTGTTTGTACTTTATAAAATAGAAAAATAAAGGACAAAGGTGCATATATAATGACAACAATAATCATATTCATATTGGATCTTAATCTTCATCAATTTATAAAGATTATTGAACAAATTCAAAAGAATAAAATTCAGTTTATAAAATTAAAATTGCATTGATTATTATTAAAAGACTGCAAAAAGCCTCTGCACCAGCATTTATGGATGTCTTTTTTTCCCCATTAAATTAATCCCAATGTTTGTTTTCCCATAGTTAAAGTTTAATTTCACTTCTTTGCTTTAAAACTAAATATTTTCACATAAAAATAAATTGTAATCACATATTTTGTTGATTTAAAGTAAATATTTTACAGATATGTTGTATATATTGTACCATTTTATTAAGACCCCTATCCTAAAATAAACTTGAGAATAAAATTTTGTGTTGCATAATTTTAAAATTTAGTAAATCAAAAAGATAGTTACTTATTAAGCTGGGAAAAGCATTTGTCATTTTAGTTATCCTAGGGTTTAAACTTGGCTTTAGTTTATTTAAAAATTTATACAGGATATGTTGTAAATAATTAACTAAAATATATAAACAGAGATAAATAATAATCTATAAAGTCATGACATAGCTACAAATAAGTAAACAGTTGATATTATTTAAAAATATAGAGAAGTTCAAATTTTATCTTGTAAACAAACATGCATTATATAAATAGTTCAGATTGTCTGCGTGCGAATATAAAAAAAAAAAAAAACGATTATTGTTTTTAGATAGACCTTAAATTATGTCTAAGATTAAAATAAATAATAATCCATTTGAAAAAAAAAGTCTAATCTAAATCCGGAGGTAAATTGCATTTTTATTTAATGTCAAAAAAATCTACCAAAACATTATCTTTTTTTAAAAAAGAATATTTTAATTTAAAAACAAATTAGATACTCATAACCAAGCTAAAACAAATGTTTTGAAAGCAGAGAGGGGAAGGAGGATCATGAAAATTAACCAATCAAAAAGGAGGCAGATGAACTTTGATGAAAATTGTGGAAGAATTAAATAGAATTGTGACAGCTGGGGAAACAAGCAGATTTTAGTTTTTGATTTTTTTTTTTATCTTGAAAAGTTTGAAAAACAAGAAAAACCTGTTTAAATATTGTCATTTTTTAACTACAGAAATAATAAATCTTAACTACTGATAATTTAAGGAATAATATAAAGTTTTAATCAAGATGCAAGGCTGAGCTAATTGATCTCTGTTGGGCTAAATCGACATTCAGTAATTTTCAAAAATCTCTTAAAATCATTTTAAGGAAAAGTAAGATAACAAATGCAGGATCACAGAAGTTGCATATCTGCTCATAAAATGTACTCACTAGAAGGAAACATTATAATAACTGCAGTCAGACCAGAGTCAACAGAGAAATTCTCTAAGTCATTCTCACATTGTAATAGTCTAAGTAAATGTATTTGCCCAAATTATCAACTCAGGACAAAAAAAAAAAACTAAATCTACTATGGACAGAATATTAAGTATGTTTTTTTTTTTTGTATTATAGAACTATAGTGAGAAGAAATTATCATATAACTTATTTAGAAATAAGTGGTAAAGCAATTGTACAACTAACTTTAGGCAAAGAAATGAATAAACCAATCTCTAATAAAATATTGTGATATAACCAGTCTACAATGGTTTTAAAAGAAGGAAAAAAAAGAAAAAGGGAACTTACTCACAATATGTGTGTATATGCATGTTTTAGTTATGCGGATTAATCAATAATTAAGCACACGTGAGCTAATTCTTTTACATATCTTGTTGATTACTTTAAAGTTTGATGTTTAACAAATAGACCTATTTATTTGAAATAAATATATATGAACAATGTTTAAGTTAATAACATGTGCTTATAACAAATGGTATTGACAATATATATATATCAACTAGAATAAAAATACAAAATTTTAAAAATGCCTATATAAAATTGAAGATTAATATCCTCGCTATAGCCAGCTTACGGCATATTCCGGCATCTTAAATAGCAATACGTTAATATTTAAATCTTATTAAACTCTCTCACCAGAAACTTTCCCATGTGAATTACCTACTTTCCATAAATTGTGAATGCTAACACAATCACACTGTTTATTCACTACATTATCTGTACTATTTATAAAATATGACTCTATTTTTTTTTATTTTCTTCAAATCATTTTTCATATGCAAAATAAAAACACTATCAAAGTAGAATTTCCCAATACAAATCACTAGAGTTTTTTTTTGCATATGGAAAATGATTTGAAGAAAAAAAAAATTAAAGAGTCATATTTTATAAATAGTACAGATAATGTATTGAATAAACAGTGTAATTGTGTTAGTATTCACACTTTATGGAAAGTAGGTCATTCACATGGAATGTGGGAACGTTACTGGTGTGAGAGTTTAATAAGATTTAAATATTAATGTATTGCTACTTACGATGCAGAATATGTCTTAAGCTGGCTATAGCAAAGGATATTAATCTTCAATTTTATATATGTGTTTTTAAATTTTGTAGTTTTATTCTAATGAATTTTTATTATATATATATATATAATTGAAATAATATTTTTAAACGGTTTATAAACAATTCAAACAATCTTTAAATCCGCAGAAGTCGTTACTTTCAAACCTGCCTCAACTGCTATTAAATTCAAAAACTAAAAGCGGAAGCAAACGTCATCAATTCAAATTCCACGAATCTCGTATTTTAATGTTAGAAGCTTGTCGATTTATCAAATGTGTTTTATTCCTGTTTATAAAAATTGCCTCTTTAATTTTTCTTTTACTATGGTTTCTCTCTTCATGAAGAATTTTCACATTTTCAAAATTAAATTTAAATTTATGTTTACATGTTTTTTCATGATCAAAGAAAACTGAAGAAGATATTAAATCACCATTATTTTTATTTTTTACACGCTTATATAACAATTCGTGTTCCTTCAATCTTTTCTCAATGTTGCACCTAGATTCACCTATATATGATAGCATGCAATCACAAAAAAATTGATATATGACATTACTTTTTTGCTTGATAGGTATGACATCCTTAGAATTATTAACTAATTTGTTAATATTGGAGAAAATACTATTGCTTCATCATTTGACTTTGTAAATAGTATTAAAAATTTAATTATTGATGAAAATGATATTATTGCTTCATTGGATGTTACAGAAATGTATGGATCTATTGATAGAATGAATTCCATAAAAATAATTGAACATGCATTAAAAAATAAAAATATTTGTAAATATATGATAAAATTTATCATTGACTCTTTAAAATTTTTTAATGATAACATTGTTGCATCTTTTGAAGGTCAATATTATAAAATGACCAAAGGTTGGCTATGGGATTGCCTGTAGTTGCACAAGTTTGCAATTTCGTTTTATCTACATATGAGAGTAATATTTTAAATATGTGTATTTTTGGAGATATTAAAATTTACAAAAGATATGTGGATGATGTTTTTGTCTGTGGAAACATTAATAGTATAAATTTGCTTATAGAGGAATTAAATAAATTGAATGGCTTGAAATGGACTATTGAAAAAGAACAGGATTATAAGATTAACTATTTAGATTTAATGATCACAAGAGATAACAGTATATTAAATTATAAACTAATAATTAAGCCATTGCAAAAAAAGAGGATATATAAATTTTAAATCAAAAGTAGCAATGATGCATAAGATGGCAAGTTTTAAATCTTTTTTGTTTCGAAATGAAAAATTATGTCATTACCAAAGTGATAAATTGAAAAATATTGAGATATTTGCCAAGGAATTGCTTGATGTTGGTTATAAAATGGAACAAATAAACAATACTTTAAGTCAATTTAAAAAAAATTATAATTTAAAAGAAATGAAGATTAATAATAAAAAATGGATATCTATTCCATTTATTTCAAATCCACAAGTAAAATTTTTTAAGGATTTATATAAGAATGTATTTAATGTTTCATTCTACGTTCCAAACAATATTAACAAATTAGTTAATAATTCTAAGGATGTCATACCTTTCAAGCAAAAAAGTAATGTCATATATCAAATTTTTTGTGATTGTATGCTATCATATATAGGTGAATCTAGGTGCAACATTGAGAAAAGATTGAAGGAACACGAATTGTTATATAAGCGTGTAAAAAATAAAAATAATGGTGATTTAATATCTTCTTCAGTTTTCTTTGATCATGAAAAAACATGTAAACATAAATTTAAATTTAATTTTGAAAATGTGAAAATTCTTCATGAAGAGAGAAACCATAGTAAAAGAAAAATTAAAGAGGCACTTTTTATAAACAGGAATAAAACACATTTGATAAATCGACAAGCTTCTAACATTAAAATACGAGATTCGTGGAATTTGAATTGATGACGTTTGCTTCCGCTTTTAGTTTTTGAATTTAATAGCAGTTGAGGCAGGTTTGAAAGTAACCGAAAGTACTTCTGCGGATTTAAAGATTGTTTGAATTGTTTATAAACCGTTTAAAAATATTATTTCAATTATAATTACAATATTATTTTTAATTAACGGATATTTTTATTTATTTTATATATATATATGTGTGTGTGTGTGTGTGTGTGTGTAATCAAATTAAGAGAGTGCAAACCTCTCAAGCATTTAACCAATCAGATCGCAAATACTGGGACAAATAATTTAACAAGAAAAGAGCGGTACCACTCTCTTCTTTACTTGTCTGTCTATATATCCAATCCAGTCCAAAGTAATTAGATCTGCAAGCATGAATCTTAAATATCTTCACACTTAACTCACTGAGTTCTAATTATAAACATACAACGTGAAATCTTTTGACTTACTACTCAGGTTATAACATCTAAAAACTACTGCATAGTAAATTGAAAGATTTCACACTGTATGTTTATAATTAGAACTCAGTGAGTTAAGTGTGAAGATATTTAAGATTCATGGTTGCAGATCTATGTACTTTGGACTGGCTTGGATATATTGACAGACAAGTAAAGAAGAGAGTGGAACCACTCTTATCTTGTTAAATTCTTTGTCCCAGTATTTGTGATCTGATTGGCTAAACGCTTGAGAGGTTTGCACTCTCTCAGTTTGATTTCAATACCATCTGCATTTGTAGAAATAAATATTATTTATATATGTGTAATTAATAATACACTACTGCATTGCAGTGAAACTTTTATATAATAGTTTGTAGGCTTTTTTATATTATAATTTCTGCAGACTAAGAGCTTTCAGAGCCCTTTCATAATCATAGTCTCTCTATTGTCAACGTTATTATATGCAGAAATTATAATATAAAAAAACCTACAAACTATTATATAAAAGTTTCACTGCAACAGAGTAGTGTTTTATTAATTACAAAGTAAAGGTGAAATTATATATATATATATATATATATGTGTGTGTGTGTGTGTGTAATAAAGTATGGGTGATGTAATTCATTTACATATCTTGTTGATCACTTTTAAAGTTTGGTTTGACAAATAGTCATAATTCTTAAAAAAATGTGTTTCATTTTTTTAGATAAATAGAGGCACACCTGGGTTTCGTTTCATGTGATAGATAGGTTCTTCAGAAAACACGCAAATGAAATCGCGCAAAAATAGATGTAACTTACATTGAATAAGGGGGGATGTGGTCTGTGATTTTTCAAAATTCATGTAAAAGCAAAGCACTAACATAAAATTACTTTAAAATTCGCACAAAAAAAAAAAAAAATAAGGAAATAAAATATGACTAATAAAAAATTTCAAATTTGAAAAAAATTGATACAAGACAAACTTTTTTTAACTATAATATTTAATTTTATTCAAAATAATATATTTTTATGCATAATTTACAGTACAGTAATTTACATTTTTTTATAGACGTTATTCTCGCTATTTGATGAAAAACACGTTCGTTAGCAAACTGGTAAAAAAATCAGATTCTCACAAGAGGAAATACAACTAGCGCCAAGTTTACTCTCATGTTGTGTTAATGGTTTTTTGTTGACAACGTAATTAGTAATTAATCTTTGAGATGATGATTTTATTAATTGTTTATGAACTTAGACTTATGATAATAAAAAGACATTTATTCACCACTGCTGGGAAAAAAATAATTGAAACTAACAACTAAAAATAAAATTCTTATTTTTGTCTTTAATTTTTTAATTTTCAATTCCGTTTAAAAGTCAAATTTCATTTTATATCACATTAATTTCAAGTTGCCATAAGTAATTTTTAAATTGTTAATTACAATTAAAAATCAGATTTTAATTTTTAATTGTCAAATTTAATTGTGCCCACTGCTATTACTTACCTTTTAAAAATAAAATTGCAGACACTAAATGATTAATAATTGATTATGTTCTTTTTAAAAAAGCAAAAACAAAATGTGATTTAAAATGCAAAATTAACATGCACAATGTTTGAACAAATTTACATTATAATCTTGTAAAATTTAATGTGTGTATACATAAAATGTGGAAATCATGATTTTAATTTCGTTATTGCATAAAATCTTACTATTATAAAGCACTGAAAATATTGAAATTACTAAGATTAAAGTCGAATTCCAATAATGTGCTATTACTTTCAATATAATGTAAGTGCCCAAAATTTATTATTTAAAGTGATAGCACATTATCAAAGTTTGATTTCCAGTAAAACATGAATCATGTAACTTCAAAATCATGTTACATAAGTCCATGTAAAAAGAGACCCAGGTGTATATCTGTAATCAAAGCAGTTAACAGTATATATGTAATGGCTGTGTATGTGTGTTTTGACATACCAATTGAAAAGCAAAAAAAAACGATGTTTTCTAGTGGGAAATTTCCTACCACACTACCTCCTATGTGAAGATATAAATTTTAAAACTATGGTAAAACATCCAAAATACGAATCATTTTTTATTGTTTGTATTGTGATTATATTAGGTAATATAAAACTTTGTTACCAATGTTATTTTGAAATGACATTACTAGAATGTTTATTCTAATATGTGTGAAAAATCTGTGATTAAAATTGTTGTTTTGAAAGTTTTAAAGGTTGCATTTCTTTTCTGAGGTCATTGCCATAGCATCACATGGATTCAAAATTACATGTTAAAATTGAAATGAGAAATCAATCCAGGTTAAAAGAAGATGACAGTTATTAAACACACATCCTTGAAAAAGATTTTAACTTGTGGTATGTTGCCTTCATCACATAAGTCATTTATCATATTGTAAATCATCGCAGTATGTTTATTTATCATAAATTAAATTACGAATAACTAATTGTTGAAAGTATTAAATCTATTTAAACTTGGGATGATAATATTGATTTAAAAATATAAAGATGCATACCAAAGAAAAATAGTAGGACAATTGTAGTTATAGATTTCAATTAGAAGCATTTATTAATCAATGCACTACCCACGAAGATCAGTAAAATTTCTCTTGATATTCTATATGTAGTATGAATAATTAATAAAAATCAATGATTATCCCAATATCTTCTTATTATAAAATTGTCTTTATGATTAGTGCCAATCATAATTATCTTAAATAATAAGAATAAAGTTTAGATGTAATAAAATGATAGACTAATTTATTGAGTAATCTATTAATAGTTATAGATGTGTTATAATATATTGAATATTATTGTTAGTCATGAGAGTATGTAGATACTTAATAAGAAGGAATGTATGGATATTCTCATGTCATTGAATAACTATTTTGTATTTGTTTAATGTTATGGGGATGTAATCCGTTTCTAGGAAAACAAGACTCACATTGGTTATATTTAAATATATCTTATTTAGAAATATTTAATCATTGGGATAAATAACAGTCTTACCCAAATTCAATTATTATAGTTAAAGAAAATGGTTGGGAAAATAATAAGTCTGTTAAAGAGTACCTAGACAGAGTCCAAGTAGGGCTTAATTTAGGGAATTGGCACCCAGCTTAGGGTCATACCACCTATAGACAGGCTACAATATATAAGTAAAATATATAAATAAATTACTAAAAATAATTCTTCCTCTTTGCAAAGTAACAAAGGATATACATTCCCTCTCAAAGCATGAAACCCAAAACTTTACTAATGAGCAGTATTATTGGTTTCTTTGTTTGTGTTAAAACCAGTCATTGGCACAGACATCGTTTTTGATTTTTGAAGTCTGTTAGCATATTTGCATAATATCTATAAAACACTGATCAACTCAGATGTTTTTAAAACAAACATTCTTAATTACATTTTTTGACTTAAATAAAAGCAAACCACCAAATATATTTTACAGATAACCAGCCAATAATGAAGGTGTATCCAAATTGAGAGTTGTTTTATCAGAATACATTTTAAATATATTGAGGAAATTTTGTTATTTCATAAGACATTAAATGTCTTAAGTCAAATTAGATTTTATATTTATTTAATGCACATCCTTATCTATTAATAAAATTGTAGTAGTCCTTTAGTAGACTAGAGACCAACCACCTAATTAATAATATTTCTCTAGTGTAACTTTCACTACACCAACTTATGCAAGTCAGATACTGATTTGTATCTACTTTTAACACCTTGTGATGGAATGAATTTATAAATATATGACCAAAGATATGTGCAGATGATGTAAAATCCTCAAGATGCTCATTCTGGGTTGATCTGAGCCAACTGATGAGGGATAGTTCTATGTGAAATGTGCATATTGGGGATCAACATATTTTCATATATCTTTGATCATATGTGTATGGTTAAACCCTTTCACAAGATGTTGAAAGTGGATAGAAACCAGTGGCTACCCTACATGAGAATGGTGTAGTGAAATTATACTTCAGATATATTATTACCACTAAACATCCAATGATAAACATTCTTTATGCTTACCCAAACTATTGACCCTGAGGCTAAACTCTCCATAGAGTATTACCATTCAATGCAAGACAGAGTAATCAATGGATGCAAGAATGTCTGTGAAGAAAATCCCTATGTAGTGCCTACTTATCCGATATCCTCAGACTAGTTTGTAGCTTATGGCTTCCATCAGTTAGGACCTTGGATAGATCTTAGGATCTAATGCAATGGTCCAGCAGCCATCTTTTATTTTATTAGCTAACTATAAAGTTTTGAGTTCAAAATGAAAACACAATAATGGTTTCAATTCAAGCTCATTAGCTTGTATAGTCATATAGATCTGAAGTCAGTTCAGCAGTTATATATTTTGGTGTATTGGTTCTTTACTAACCACAGTCATAATAAACATATTGGTTAGGAATGGTATTAAACCACTTTATATCACATGCATACCTCTCTTTATGGAGTGCTCTAGATCCAAAGCTTTTCACTTATGAAAGCCTCAAGCTAGAAACTAGTCTGAGGATAATGGATGAGTAGGTAATAGATAGGGATTTTATGTACAAACCTTCTTGCATCGATTTATTACTCTGGCTTGCAGTGAATAGTGCTACTTTATGGAGAGTTTAGCTCTCTGTGTGTCACAAATATTCTCCTTATATGTTTTTTCCTCTTAAAAGAACAGTGGAACTATAACTTTATTGTGGTATGGTCTCATTTAAATATTTTTAATATTAAACTTATGATAATTTAAAATTATACATCATACATTTATTCTACAATTCTTTTTTTAAAAAATCTATTTATTTATAATTAACAATAATTGTCGTTGCTGAAAATTCATAAATATATGGATCCTACTATATATATATATATATATATATATATATATATATATATATATATATATATATATATATATATATATATATATATATATATATATATATATATATAAAAACTCAGAACCCCAACAAGTTCTCATAGTGATGAAGTAGTAGAAGATTTTTATATGGATTTACAAAAGGCTTTTGATCAGAGTAAACAACATTTTAAAATTGTTATGGGAGACTTTAATGCTAGAATTGGTAGACAAATGAAAGATGAAATTGCTGTAGGTAATTTTGGTTATGGTAATAGAAATGAGAGAGGACATAGACTTGTGGAGTTTGCAGAAAAAGAAAAACTTTATATTATGAATTCATTTTTTGAGAAAAATGTTAAAAGGAAATGGACATGGAAGCATCCAAATGAAGGTACAGCAGAATTGGATTATATTTTGACTAACATAAAATACATATTTCAAGATTGTAATGTTCTTAATAAATTTAACACAGGAAGTGATCATTGATTAGTAAGGTGAAAGTTACGTGTTAATGTAAAACTAGAAAGACAAAAATTATTAAGAAAAACAATATTTACAGTTGATATTTCTAATCTTCAGAAACATTCTAATGAATTTAAATTAGAACTTACAAATAGGTTTCAAGTGTTAGGAGATTTTGAACATGATACAGATTTGAATGAAATTAATATGAAAATAACTGATACACTTTTAAAAACTGCAACAAACATACCTGCTAGAAAAAAGCAGCAATTGACTAATAAAATTTCTACTGAGACTAGAGAATTTATGAAGAAAAGAAGGAATATGAAGATATACAAAAATGATGTATTAAAAAGAATTGAATATCTCGAATTTTGTAAAATGGTACGGAAAAGAGTTGAAAATGATATAAGAAAGTATAACTGTGAAATAGCAAGGAAAGCTGTAGAAGAAAATAAAAGTCTCAAAAATGTTAAACAACATTTTGGTATTGGTAGGAAATTTATATCTGCAATAAGAAAAAAAGATGGAATTATTACTAAAAAGAGAGATGACATCATGAAATTGGTAGAACATTTTTATCAAGAATTATATAGTAATAAAGAACAAGTACCTCCTATATCTATTACATCTTCCGAATTGCCTAGAATTTTAAATGAAGAAGTGAGACATGCAATTAAGTGTATGAAGAAAGGAAAGGCTCCAGGAAATGATGGAATTATAATTGATATATTAAAAGAAGCAGGTGAAGAAATAGAAACAATTTTAGCAAAGTTGTATACCAAATGTCTAAATGATAAAGATGTACCGGAAGATTGGAAGAATGCAGTAATAATATTAATATTTAAAAAAGGTGATAAAGAAGATATTAGAAATTACAGACCTATCAGCCTTTTATGAGTTTTATATAACATTTTTACCAAGATAATTACAACTCGTCTACAGAGAACTTTGGATTTCCACCAACCAAGAGAACAAGCTGGATTTAAAAGTGGTTTTAGTACAATAGATCATATCCAGGTATTGAAAGAAGTCATAGAAAGGACAAACGAATATGAGTTGTCATTATGTTATGGATTTGTAGATTATGAAAAGGTATTCGATTCTATACACATTTCTTCAGTGATTAAAGCATTGGATCATCAAGGTATAGATCCAGGATATTGTCATATTTTAAAGAATATTTATAAAAATGCAACAGCAACAATTAGATTACATAATGATACTGGAAAAATCAACATTAAGAAAGGTGTAAGACAAGGTGACTCCATATCTCCAAAACTCTTTACAGCTGTGCTGCAAGAAGTATTTTGTGGATTAAAATGGGAAACTAAAGGAGTGAAAGTAAATGGAGAGTATTTAAGTCATTTAGATTTCGCAGATGATGTAGTTGTTTTTGCAAATAATGCTTCAGAGCTGCAGTAAATGTTGCAGGAGTTAGCAGATGAAAGTAGAAAAGTAGGACTAAAGATAAATATTAAAAAGACTAAAGTAATGTTTAATCGATTTGCTCAAAATATGAAAATAAAGATTGATTATGAAGAATTAGAAGAAGTTAACAGTTACAAATACCTTGGTCAGATTATTAATACAGATGGAAACATAATGGAGGAAATTAATCATAGAATTAAACTTGGTTGGAGTGCTTTTGGTAGAAATAAGGTGATACTAAAAGGAAATATGCCTATGTGTTCGAAAAGGATGTTTTTTTAACAAATGTGTTTTATCAGTTCTTACTTATGGATCTGAGACTTGGACACTTAATAGAAGAGCAATACAAAGACTTCAGACCACTCAAAGAATTATGGAGAGATGTATGTTGGGAGTAACAAGAAGAGATCGAAAATGCAATGTATGGGTAAGACAACAAACAGGTGTTACTGACCTTATTGAAATAATTAAAAGATTGAAATGGAGTTGGGCTGGACATATTGCTAGAAGAGATGATAATAGATGGACAATAGAAATTTTAAACTGGATTCCAAGAGATTGTAAAAGACCCAGAAAGTGACCACATGTGAGATGGATGTATGAAATAAGAAAATGTGCAGGAGTGTTGTGGAGAAGAGAAACTAAAGACCAGAGAAGATGGATTAAACTTGGAGAGACCTTCATCCTGCAGTGGATTGATAATGGTTGATTATATATATATATATATATATTGTAATGGGCACAGACGTCGTTACATTATTTTTTTTTATTAAACACGAAAAAAGAAAAGTTCTCAAATAGAAACTTCTTTTGTTTAAGAATTAAAAATTGAAATTAAATATCATCTAAACTCAATTATATATATATTTAATTGCACAGATAAAAAAAAAATATTAAAATAAAACTTTATTAAAAATTGAAAAGGCATTTTAAAAGCAAAAACTTAAAAAGATTTAGAGATAAAAATATATCTTTAAGTTTGGAAAACAAATTAATTGGTGTTATTGAAAAATGGAAATGATTGTTTTAATTAGTTAAATATAAACTAGCCCTTGGGCATTTAAGATGTATAAGCAAAGGCCAGATAGAAGAGAAAAAACAATGGAATTGGACCTCAGCGAAAGGACCATCACATCGATGATGTAATGTCAATTGAATCCTTAAAATTAATGTAAAAGGAAAAGTTTGGAAATTATTAGGGAGTTATTACGAGAGGACAGATATGTGTTAGTGCGGAGTTGAAGGTGAAGGGATTGAAAGATGCACTTTCATTTCCTTCAGTTGTTATAAAAAAAGAAATGAAACATCACTTTTCTTATATTGAGGACCATAGGATCATCAGGGGATTTTAACACCGGATTTCAAATGGCAAGCAACTAACTGTAAAGGATGAACATTTCCAAAACTGTAAGCATGTTATGAACTTAAATAAATAGTAATCTAAAAACACTAAGAACTCTAAAATATAAACTTTCCCAGTATTTAATTTATAGAAATAGAATCATATCTGACCAAACTAAATTATTTATTAATTAGTTATAATTTTATTTGATGTATTTCTTTTTTTTTAAAAAAAAATCATTTCCATTTATTTATTTTTTGTTCTTTTAAGTTTTATTATAATTTCTGTTTTTCATTAAATTAAATTATATAAATGTTAAACTTAAGTCGGGCATGAATGGCTATATAGATTTTTAAAGTTATATTAGAGGAGGGTAATCTTAGGTTATTTGTTTCATAGTTGAATTAGGTCAATGGATTGGATATATTGGTGTAATTAGTAGATGTAGTATGAGGTTTGCTATGGGCAGATTCTCTGTATATGCCACAAAACCTTTTTGCCTACGGATTGGATTGTAAGTTGGCAAAAAGGGCCGCGGTCCCTTCCTATGGAGTTTTTATTTTATTGTTCTTCTTGCCATACAGATGTAATATTCCTGTATTGGACAAGAGTCAATGTCTTCTCTAACTATACTGTCAGAATGTCCATTCCTGACAGTATAGTATATTGTGCTGTTGTATTTTCATGCTACATTGAATACATTCAATGTATCAGATGGATTGACACCGGTTTGACTGCAAACTTTTGGCCTAAGGTTAAATAAGGGATAAAATATTTTCTTTTCAAATGCAAATCTATGTAGTCTATTCATACTCGACACTCTAAATAAAAATGCATTAAATTTAAGTTGGGTATAGATGCTTGCATGGGTTCGTTACCGGTTAATTATGTTTTTGTTTTTCATATTTGATCAAAATATATAGACATTCGGTAAATACCGATACCTTACGGTGAGTATCTAAGATGTATTTATGTCAGATGTCTTTTAAGTTATTGGTGTCTTGCAGCATCTTATGAAGAATGCCATTGAGTTTCTCATAAATTTCCCTCTGCATTTCCATCAATGACTTTATATCTTGATAGTTTATGTTTACTTTGAAATGTTTTTGACCGTGTAATCTATGTAACCGATCTATATTCAACCTTTATAAAACAAACTTTTATAAATCCATCTGTGCGAACTTATAAAATTTAAAATGTAAACTTATAAAAATTAAAATGTAAAATCAAATTCTAAAATCAAGTTAAAATTATAAAGTAAAAGTAATGTTAAATTATATATATATATATGTGCGTAAATAAATGTTTGTATGTTAATTACTGGCAGTGGCTTATTTTATTCTTTTTTTAAAATATTCTTAGATAAGAATTTATTGTAAAATATAAATCTCTGCTGTTCCATTGAGCTAGTGATAATGGGCTAACGACCGGAATCAACCAATATAATTTTTTTTTTGACTTACGTATCTGCCTACTTTATAAATTTTCTAAGTTCAAATGCCTAGTGGCGCCCTGTAGTGCAGATCACGTTAAGTAGCTATCTCCGGATCATTATAATATATATATATATAATTTTCTTATAAAAAATGGTTAAGTGACAATAACTGAAACATTTTCTTATTATTTGTAACAAAAGTGATAGTATTAATAAATATTTTAAGGGCTTCAAATATTCTTTCCAGAAATAGTAATTAAAACATGACACAGACAAATGAGAAATATATATATGGTAGTTATAAACAACTCGTTGTTGAGAAGACGATTTAAGATTACAAAACTAAATATATTGATAATCTGTATAGTTTGTATAAATTCACCATTATTTTTTATTTAAAATGTTTTTGTAAATTGGAAATGTAATCTCTAGATAATTAATTTATGTATGTAATAAGTTAATATTAGAAATACAATTTTCATCTTAAGTAATTGTAGCCAATTAAAGAAAATAATAAATTGCATTCTCTATTCCCCAAATCCAACGTAGATAAAAATTATGTCTCACAACAATTTATTTAATGCTTAAAAATAGAAAAATAATAATGTTTTACAATATAAACGATTTCACAATTTAATTTTAAAAGTCAGTGTTAATTATATTATATATAATACAATTATTAATACCATATAAATTATTATATACTTTCGATAATTATCTTCATATATATATATATGACTATTCATATAGTACACCAACATGGAAGGGAAATTTACCAACACGCAACAACCAGCAATGGCGAGTTTAGTGGCTTTTTACCTGGAAATTACATTAAGAAAAACACAACGATTTTTCTTCTCACTTGTCTAATAGCTCTTAGCTGAAAAATGAAGATAAAATTAAGTGTGAATAAACTTATTTTAATAGTTATTTGCACCCTTAATAGCCAAAATTAAATTATGACATTGTTTCATAGACTGTGTAAAAGTTGTTAGCCAAGATAGTGATTAGTGATTAAAGGCAGAATGTGCTATAAATCTGCTATTTACAGATTCAGGATACTATTTGATGTTGACCTATTATTTAGAATATACAATAGCAGATCACTTTCAAGAGAAGAGAAATTTCAAGCACTGTGAGAACTGACTAGTAATAATTAGAACAGTGTTGAATTTTATAAAGATACAAAATAAAAAAAAAAGAGACACTTTTTTTTTCATATGTCATAGCATCGGCCGGGAGGCGAACCCGCACGTCTGCAACCAACTGCTTGCTTGCAAGGCGGCTGTGCTGACCTCTCGGCTAACAACGCTTGACAAAAAAAAAAGAGACACTTGATTTAAAAAAAGTGGAAATGTACTATTCTACAAAGACACAAATATTGTAAACATAAAATTCATTATAAATATACTGTAGAAAAATAACATTTAGAAGATATATTAGAAGATATATTAGATAGAGTCACAAGATCGTTATTCTTCTTAATAGAAAATGCCAAATGCAGATTTTTGATGAAAAAGGAGATAATTTTTATAAAGATGTACAAAAAGCTTTTTGATCAGACAAAAAATTTTATAATTATCATAAGAGATTTTTAACATTAGGATTGGGAATGTCTTGAAAGAAGAAATATATGTGGATACATTTGGTTGTAATAATAAAAATGGAAAAGGACCCAGACTTGTGAAGTTTGCAGAAAAATGAAGCCTTTATAATAATACATTTTTTTGAGAAAAATGCTAAGCACATCCAAATGAATAAATACCAGGTTTGATTATGTTTTGATTAACAAAAAAATGTGTACTTCAAGATCGTAATGGTTACAATAATTTCAACAAAGGATGAGATCGTCAATTATTGAAATGTTAAATACCTGTTATGGCAAAACTAAAGAGACCAAAATTATTAAGAAAAGCAGTGTTGCATTTGAAATTCCTAACTTTTAAGCATTATTTAAACTTGAACTTGCTTATCGATTTAAAATATTAAATACTTGAATATGGTTCAGATTTAAATGAAATTAATAAGATGATAACTGATCCACTATTAAATCTACAATAAAAATAACTGCTACAAAAAGAAGCATTTGACCAGTAAAATTTATATTACACGAGAACATTTATGAAATCATCCACTAAAAATTGTCCAAATTTTGAATTTTATGAAATCGTATAAAAAGAGTTATAACCGTATAAGAAAAAGTATAATTGTGAATTAGCAAGAAAAACTATAGGATAAAATAGGCATATCAAAGTGTAAAACATCTTTATATTGATAGGGAACTTATTTTTGCAATAAGAAGAAAATATAAAATTATTGCTAAAAAGAGAAATGTCATCATGAAACACGTGGAGGAGTTCAGCAAAGAATTAAACAGCAATAAAAAAGCATACAAATAAAAATACTTCTGGCAAAATTATGTACCTAATCTCTAAATAATAAAGCGATACCAGATGATTGGAGGAATGATATATTAAAAAGGTGATAAAATATACAACTATGAGTCTTTTATCAATTGTATACATAATTTTTACCAAAATAATTACAACTTATCTTCAACAAACTCGATTTTACCCAATCAAGCAACATACTGAATAAAAAAAATATTTTTAGCCCAGTAGATCATATTAAAAAATTATGAGTAGAAAGGAACAATAAGTTGTGGTCGTTATTCATTTGATTGGTAAATTTTGAAAATATTTGATTTTATAAACATTTCTTCAAAGATTAAAGCGTTGTAATATCAAGATTTAAAGGCTGAAGTATATCAAAATGTAACAGAAACGTTTAAATAACGTACCTATATTACGAAGGTTAACATTGAGACGGTGTACAAAAGAGTGACTCTTCCAAAATCATTTTTACTACAGTTTTGCAATAAGTATTTTGTGAATTAAAAAGAAAAGTTAAGGGAATAAAAGTAAATAGAGATTATTTAATTCATCTACATTGTTTAGATGAAGGAATTGTTTTTGTAAATAATAATTTATAACTCAAAATAATGTTGCAAAAGTTATTAATTAAAAGTATGAACGTATGATTAAAGATAAATGTTAAAAAAAAAAAAAAAACAACTAAAATAATGAAAAGGGATTTTATTTAAAAGCAAACAAAATTGATAATTATGAGTAGAAGAAGTTAACAATTGCAAATACTTTGGTCAGATTGTTACTACAGATGAAAACATAATGGATAAAATTAACCATAGAACAAAATTGAATAGAATGATTGACAGAAATAACTTAATATTAAAAGGAAATTTGCCTACATATTTATAAAGGGACGTTTTTAACAAAAACGTTTTATATGTTTTTACTTATGGATCTGAGAATTGGACATTTACAGATGAACAATACAAAGACTTTACATAGCTCTAGTAAGAATTGAGAGTTGTTTGTTAGGAGTAACAAGAAAAACTTAAAAGCAAACAGGTATTGCTGATATTATTGAAAAAATAAGAGACTAAAGTGAAGCTGAGTTTGATTTGTTGCTAGAAGAGATGATAGTAGATGGACAGTTGAAATCTGAAATTGGATTGCAAGAGACTGTAAAGGACCTAAAAATATCTGAGATAAATGAATGAAATAAGTGTTCTGGACTTATGTAAAGAAAACATGATATAAATCAGAGAAAGTGGATTAAACTTTGAGAGACCATTATTCTGCAGTAAATCAATAATGTTTGAAAATTATGTTGGAAACATCATAGACAATCATGTTATTGATAAATTGCAAACTACAGAATAATGTAATAACATTCAGATACAATAATTATGAACAACGAATGATAAGTATAATGAACGTTTTATTATGTATATACTACTTTTTCCTATTTCTGTTTAATTTATTTTATTAACTTTAGATTTATTTTTTTAATATGTTCAATCATTAATATAAGTAAATATATAGCTATTATCAATAGTTTTTCTGTAACAGATATGAAAATGGTTTTCTTTGTTTCCATGAAAAAACGCCTTTAGAGAGAAGGTTGACTAAAATTTGAATAATGGTAAACATTTTTGTTTAGAAAAAGACCGGGGTAGCTTGATTAAAGAGAAATTTATACATATTAAGAAAAAAATTTAACTGTTAGATTTTTAAACAGTTTGGATAATTTCACATAAACTATGATGTTATAAAAATTAAATACATGAAAAGATTTTTCAGAAGAAAAAAAAAACTTATTTTAGTGATGCTGAAGGAATTTCAAAGTTTAGGATATATTTTTAAAAATGTTTTGTCTATTTTAGTAATTAAACTACTAATCTATTTTTGAAGATTTGGAAGGCTTAATAAATTTAAGATGGAACGTAATTCACCACGTAATTGTTTTTATTTAGAGAATATAAATCAATTTGATGATAGATTAAGCAGCATTGATATTTTTGTTAGAATAACATTTAATCTTAGTTTGAGTATAAAACAATTATAAAGAAGCTGCTTTTGCTGTTGATGAATTCTATATATTGTATTTTATTTATAATAATAACTTTTAAAAGATTAAAAAGAATGGATAGTATAATACATTATTTCATCTTTGATATGTTTGGTTTATATTAAATAATTTGTGAAGAGATACATTAATTATGAAAGTGCATGTTTAAAACTGTATTGTTAGATATATTAATAATTGTTTACATATATGTTAAACAAATGTAGTAGACTTGATTTTTATATAAAATAGATTTTTTAGAGGTATAATTTGTATCACATTTCCTTAAAGCTTGTGTATTTGTTAGTAACAAAAATATTAAAAATGATTGTTTGATTTGTAGTCATTATATTAAGAGTAAATATTTAAGATTTATTATTAGGCCTTATAGCATTAAGTCTGTCTCTCATAAAATAGCAATCTTAAGGAGTTTTTTTTATATAGTAATAAGAAATTTATTGAATAGTTTTAAAAATATTTGACTTTTGAATAAACAATAGTTTAAAGATTACATTAGTATAGACTATTCTGACAAAGGTATTAAGTAAATTTTGTTTAATAGGATAAAATGATTTTATTTGCTTATTTTATTTATGGTTTAGTTATAAAATTTTAAGGAACAATCATAATATTTTCAGTAATAAGAAAAATACCATGGAAAAAATATTTGCATTTTCCTTTGTTTTTGTAATAAATTATATATATATTTTTTTTTTTTGAAAATATTAAAAGTGTGGAATTATTATTTAAATTAACTTAATTAGAAAACATTTAACCTAGAACAACTGCCCCAAGCCAAGTGTTAGATAAAACTGATAGGTTCATTGCATACAAAAAACCGTCCTTTTGAATGCTATCAGCTTGTTAGTTTGCTTTAGCCCTTGGCCTATAGGCATTTGTTCTAGGTTAAGTGCTTTCTAATTAAGTCAATTTAACTGAATAACTCAACTACTATAGATTCACTGTAGGTTGAAGGCCTCTCCAAGTTCAATCCATCTTCTTTGAGCTCTAGCCTCTCTTCTTCACATCATTCCAGTACACTTCCTTATCCATCCATCTCATATGGTCTCTTTTTCTAGTTCCTTCACAATCTCATGGAATCCAGTTTAAGATTGCAACTGTAGCTGCTATCATCTCTTCTAACAATATGTCCAGCCCAACTCCATTTCAATCCCCTAATTTTTTTCAAAAATGTCAATAACTTCTGTATTTTGTTTTCAATTCCTACTTGTTATTTCTAATGCAGATCTCTCCAATATTTCATTGAGAAGTGTAATGTCTCGATATTGTTCTTTTGGTAAGTATCCAAGACTCAGATACATAAGTACAAACTGGTTAAACACATCCACCATCTGTTTGAAACACATATTTCCTTTTAATATTAAGTTATTTCTACCAAAAGCATTCCAATCAGGTTTAATTCTATCATTAATTTCATCCTTTATGTTTTTATAGTAATAATTTCACCAAGGTATGTACAGTTATTAACTTATTCTAATTCATCATTATTAATCTTTATTTCCATATTTTTAGAAAATGCATTGACCATTACTTTAGACTTGTTAACATTTACTTTTAATCATACTTTCTTACTTTCATCTGATAACTCTTGCAACATTTGATTCCACTAGATGGCGTTAGTTGACGTAGTCTATATCGTATCGTTGGGATTTAAAGTTACTCTTTTTTTTGCTTTATATAATTGAAATTTACTAAAAAAAACTTTGTAAGTACAAGGTAGGTGCCGTTCTTCCAAATTACCTCTTTTTTGTTAAAAATGAGTGGTTCTAAGAAATGTTTAGAATCATCGACACTCAATAGAAAAGAATCTTCGAATGTAAACAAAAAAACAAATGTTAAAATTGACTCTTTAATGCATTGTTCAAGCTCTGTCATTAATAGATCGAAAGCTTCAAGTATGCAAGATTTAACAAGAGCAGATAGTTTAAAACCGCTTTCTAAAGTTAAAAATGTCTCTAATAAAATTAAGAATATCACTGCTAAAAAGAAAATGTTTTCTGTGACTTCTAATGCTAATTCAAGTTGCCAAAAAAATAGACATTAATTATTGTATCATATATATATATATATATATATATATATAATTATTCAAAACAATACAATAATTAATACAGTAACAATATTTTAAACAAATATATACCAATTTAATAGAAGTACTTTCAACTATCTATGTAGTCGTTGTCAACTAGACTCAAATTGTATTAGAAAAAAACGTTACAAATGTAAACAAAAGCAATACGATCATACATCAATTTTCCCACAATTCATTAATTTTTATATTGGCTGTCTGTCTATTTATCAACTGTTGCTTTTCACTTTTTATTAACATAGCTTCTTTAATTTTGCGTTTATTATTATTTTCTTTCAATACACAGAATTTTAACTTTATTAAAATCAAAATCAAAACCATAATTACATGTTACATTATGATCAAAAAATACTGATGGTGATATATCATCATTTCTAACATTCTCTTGTCTTGATTTTTGCACTCAAGTTTATATAATAACAAATGCTCCCTTGATCTTTTTCTCCAATGTACATCGAGATTCCCCAATATAAAGCCTTTCCACAAAAACATAGCCATTTATATATTGCACAACTTTGATTTAAAATACCACACCTATTTTTTGAATTATTTATTAATCTATTTAAATTAGGAGTAGTATAAAATGCAACCTCGACATATATTTTTATATATCGTGTTTTATAAATTTAACCTATTCATTACAAATAAATGGTATTGATATCCAAGTATATTTTATTTTATCAATATCTATAGCATCTAACATTTTCTATTATTATTTCAAATTTAGTAACAATATTATAAATTAATTTATGATCATATCCAACATTTAATAAATCCATAATAAATACATTTATGTTACTTATTGTATCAGAACTATATTTACATAATTTATTATTCCTAAATAAAATGATTTTAAACTGGATAATTTATGTACAATTGGCACATTTGAATACCAAGGAATATATCCTCTTTTTCAATATCTTTTATTACTATACAAATAATCTAATTTATTTTTATTACGTGTAACTTTAATATTTAAATACTGAATTGACTTTTTTTTCTTCAAATGATTTACTCCATTTTAAACCTTCTAAACTATTTAATTCATTGAATAATACATTTATAATATCTAAACTCTCTACAAACGAAAACATCATCAACATACCTGTAATAAATTTTAATACCTTGGCAATATATATTAGTATTAAGAATTATATCTTCATATCTTGATACCACAAAACTACATATTTAGAAACTACAGGAAGTCCCATAGGCCCATCCATAATCCATTTTTATAATAATTTTCATTAAATATAGCATATATATTTTTATCAATAAAATAAAACAAGTTGGAAAAATAAACATTGAAGAATTTAAGTTGTAAAGTTTATTGATGATATTTTAAAAAAAGCTAAAAAGAATAAATATATAGATGCTCACACGTAATATCGTCTTTATCCATCTGCTGCAATTTGTCCTAGAATTTTTTTCGAATATTAAACTACATAAACAAGATAAATCTTTAAGATTAATGATTGACTTTGGCGGATCATTTTACTATGAAACCTGTAGATTTATAGAAACATTATTAAAAGATGTTCTTGGATTTGGAAAATATTACTATTAATTCATCGTTTGATTTTGTAAAACAAAATTCAAAATATTAATATTAATAATAATGTGATAGTATTTGTACATTTGATATATGTGAGATGTACGGTTCAATAGATAGATTAAAATCTATAAAAAATTATATTAGATGCTTTAAGGTTAAAAAGTTGATGTTAAAAAAGTAAAATTTGTGAATGATGTATTATATTTTATTGATAAAAATATATATGCTATATTTAATGAAAATTATTATAAAATGGATTATGGATGGCCTATGGGACTTCCTGTAGTTTCACAAATATGTAGTTTTGTGGTATCAAGATATGAAGATATAATTTTTAATACTAATATATATTGCCAAGGTATTAAAATTTGTTACAGGTATGTTGATGATGTTTTCGTTTGTGGAAGTTTAGATATTATAAATGTATTATTCAATGAATTAAATAGTTTAGAAGGTTTAAATGGAGTAAATCTTTGGAAGAAAAAATAATTCAGTATTTAAATATTAAAGTTACACGTAATAAAAATAAATTAGATTATTGTATGGTAATAAAAGATACGGAAAAAAGAGGATATATTCCTTGGTATTCAAATGTGCCAATTGCACATAAATTATCCAGTTTAAAATCATTTTTATTTAGGAATAATAAATTATGTAAATATAGTTCTGATAAAATAAGTAACATAAATGTATTTATTATGGATTTATTAAATGTTGGATATGACTACAAATTAATTTATAATATTGTTACTAAATTTAATAATAATAGAAAAATTTTAGATGCTAT